>JAHIAM010002613.1:0-98306 GCA_021605205.1 Aegilops longissima
ACCGTGTTCTCCTCTCGATCAACCCGAAAAGAGACACTCACGATTCACGCTACGGTTGATGTATTTTAATTAAGATCAACCGGGTTTTCTACAACGGACATTAACAAATTCCCATCGCCACATAACATGAGCACGGCTTTGAAAGTTTATACCCTGCGGGGTGTCCCAACAGCCCATGATAAGCTCTCGCGATCAACGAAGGATATTCCTTCTCCCGGGAAGACCGATCAGTCTCGGAATCCGGCTACAAGACATTTCACAGCAATAAAACAAGACCAGCAAGACCTCCGGCGTGCGAGACACCTGATAGTAGCTGGCGTATCTCGTCTCGAGCCACGACCGGATGAAGCGATACATCTGACAACCGGCGATACCCCAAGTTGCCTCGGTGGCACATAAGTGGCTCTAGTTTGGACCAACACTTAGACAAGCATTGGCCGGGGGGCTAAAATAAAGATGACCCTTGAGGCGCGACTCCCAAGGGAAAAAAGGTAATAGGTGAGGCAAATGGTAAAACCAATGTTGGGCCTTCTTTGGAAAAGTCTTATTCAGCGAACTGTCAAGGGGTCCCATAAATCACCCGACAGCGTTAGGGCGCAAAATCCGGGAACATAATACCGATATAGCGGAAACTAGAGGCGGCAAGAGTGGAACAAAACACCAGGCATAAGGCGAGCCTTCCACCCTTTACCAAGTATATAGATGCATTAATTAAATAAGATATATTGTGATATCCCAACAAGTAAACATGTTCCAACAAGGAACAACATCTCCATGTTCAACAAGGAACAAACTTCATCTTCACCTGCAACTAACAACGCTATAAGAGGGGCTGAGCAAAGCGGTAACATAGCCAAACAACGGTTTGCTAGGGAAGGGTGACAAAAGGTTAGAGGTTCATGGCAATTTGGGATGGCTTGAGGAACAAGTGATAGGTAGCGCATCATAGCGATAGAACGAACAACTAGCATAGCAATGATAGTAGTGAGATCCAGGGTAGCGGTCATCTTGCCTGAAATCCCGCAAGGAAGAAGAGCGAGTCCATGAAGAAATGAGCGGATGAAGCCGAACCAAGCGTGAGCGAGCGAATCCTCACGATCATAGCAAGCAGGAACTAACAAGAAGAAGCACACAACATAGTAAACACACACACATGAACAAGGCATGATGCACAAACAAGCATGATGCATGACAAGCCTACATGAAGCTACTCATGGCAAGGATGATGCAAACAAGAGCAACACATCAAGGCAAGTTTAAATGAGGCGGGAACAACATATAACAATTCCGGTAAGTCCTCATATGCAAATTTCGAAATTGGTCCAGATCTGAATAAACCTTATGTTCAAGTTGTTAAACAGAAAGTTAAGATGCACCACGATGATCTACGAAATTCTAGTCAAGTTACATATAAAGTTCATTAGATTGAGACTCGGCCTAGAAGATATGAGCAAAACAAGATAAGCATGGCATTGATGCAAAATGCATACAAACATCAAGAAAACACCTCAAAACAAGGATGCAACATGATAATATGAAACTACATGCAAAATCAAGCAAGTTTCATATAGAGCACACTCAAAAGCGAACAGCAGTTCAACACATACACACAATACAAGTTATAGCAACAATCTGTCCAAAACAGCAACTAGGCATATTGCAAGCATCAAAACAACATGCTACAGGACCTCAACAAGAAAACAAAAGGCATGGGCATGATGTACAGGTAAAGCATTACAAAACATGAACACTGAGCTATCTCCGAAATCACTAGAACATGCTCAAAACTCATGGCAAGATTGCAAATAATATGAGTTTCAGACATTGGCGAGAAATAACATCAGGTTGCAATGTTTAGAGCTATCAAACAACATGTTACAGGAACTTATCATGGCAAAAAAAGGCATGGCATGAATCTACTCAAAGCATAGAACAAAAGTCCCTTACTGACCATAAGCCAAAAGGATCAGAAAATACAATAGCACCCATGTAAACATGGCAAGTTATATTACAGATTCATACATGGCAGGAACAACGATAAGTAGGCATGTTGGTGAGCTTGAACCACTCACCACAGAGCAATACATGGCATGGCAAGGCAACCAACAGCAATAAGACATGGCATAGGATCTATACATGGCAATAACAACATCATAGCATGCAAGGATCAACTACAACAACCTTGGCAAAATTGAATAACATGTAAACAATCTGCAGGGAACATTTTATAGCAAAAGTAGAGCTCGATTGACTCAAGCTATGGCACTCCATAATTGCAAACAAGGGCATGGATGGATAGAGCAAGACATGTTTAACAAAACATCCTTACTGAAGTATCTTAAAATATGCATGAATCTCTCTGTAGCATCAAGTTAACATGGCACAAAAATATCAGCAAAACAGGGCTGAAATCAGCAACATCAAGACACCTAGTTTGCATGCTTGTGCTAGTCACTACAGAGATCACAAAATACATGGCATACACCCTTGAAAGAAGACATGGCATATTACAAAACACATGTAGGACTCAAGTCCATAGGGTGCACACATCAATCATGGCAAAAATGACAAAAGTGCATGTTACATTAAAAAAGAAAGTAACATCACATAGCCCTCTTGCAACAGCATTTCGGGCATCAAGATGAGCTCAAATGAAAATGATGCAATGAGATGAAATGATCTACTCTTGAGGCGAACATTTTGATATATTACACGCATAAAAGCAGACCACGATGACAGAGTTATGATGCGATGAAAATGCAACAAAATACAACAATTCAGGGACTTAGTGGAATATCGGGGAGGAAAGTCAACGCGGGTTCTTCTCAGATCGATCGGGGTTCGCCGGAGCAGGGGGCGAACATCGCGGAGTTAGGCGCCCGGCAGGAGGTCGAGGATGGTGGGGCAGGCAGTCCGGCGGATCAGGCGGGTGGCGAGCAGTGGCAGGCGGCGACCATCGGGTGAGGGAAGGCAGGCGCCCGAAGCGCTTGAGGAAGCGGCTTTGGCAATGGAGAAGCGGCGGCGTGAGCCACCGGCGAGGCAGCGCCAGCTCAGGGGAGAGCTTCGAAGCGTGGCAAGCGCCCGGTAAGGCGCTTCAGGCAGGCGGAGCCTCATGGCGGCTACTCCGGCGGCGATGGGCCCATGCAGCTTACCCGGGCCCAGCGAACGCTGTGGCTGGCTCGGTGAAGGGCTGGCGGCGGTGGCGTGGCAGCCAGCAGTGGTGGGGAAGCGGCGGGATTCTGTCTGGCGGACAGACGTGTCCGGTGGCGTGAGTGGAAAAAGCTAGGGTTTATCATGAATTTGGAAGGTTGCACATATTTATAGATAGAGGAGCTAGGAGAGTCAAATGGGCGCGGTTTTCGCCCTGTGATCGTGATCGAATGACCAAGAGCATGGAGGGAGTTAGATGGGTTTTGGGCCACTTTGGAAGGGTGTTGGGCTGCAAAGAAAAGAGGCTTCACGGTTACCGGTTAACCGTTGGAGTATAAACGACCTCAAATGATCCGAAACTTGACAGGCGGTCTACGGTGCTATACCAAGGCAGCTTGACAAACCTCGGGGCATTCGAGACCGTTTAACACCGCACACGAAAAAGAGGTAAAAGAGGCGCGGGAGACATAGAGTGCGGATTGCAAAGCGGACAACAGGGAAAATGCTCGGATGCATGAGGCGAACACGTATGCAAATCGATGCACATGATGACATGATATAAAATGCAGATGATGACATGGCAAAATGCAACACATAAGCACATGACATAGCAACGGCGAATAAGCTGGAAGACACTGGCGCGCGCGAATTGAGGCGTTACAACACTCCTCCACTAACAAGAGATCTCGTCCGAGATCTTAGGACCGAACGGAAGAGAAAAGGGATGAGGTGAAACAAGAACTCAAGAGAAGAAGAAAAGAATCGAGAGCACTTGAGAAGAAGAGAAAGCAGCGAGAATGGCGAGAATCAAAAGCTCACGGAATCAGATAGACTATGAAACCACTCGTTCTAACGAAGTGGTTAGAATGAAAAAAAAGCGGATAAGGCTGAAAGGATTTAGGCAGCACACGGTTGAACAAGGAAAGAATAGAACATGAGCTTCAGAAGATGGAATGACACTTGTGAGATAAACAACGCAATGCCTCCGGAAGATTTGAAAGAATTTTGAATGAAAAGAACTGAGAATAAAATGACAACTTGTGCCACGAATGGAATTGAAAGCAACCTTAGAAGAAGGATTGAGCGGAGTTGTTGAGAAAATCAACAACGAAAGAATAAACTTGTTGTGGACTTATAGGTAACATCTCAACATCATAAGGTGATAACCGGCCAAGCGGAAATAATTGGATAGCTGAGAAGAACAAAGAAATGCAAAACTCCACTTCAAAGAATACGGAGAATTAATTGCACCGAGGCGAGAAGAAAAGATATTTGAACTCCGCCAACAAAATCTTGATGAACTCTTGAAGAAAGATTTAAATCATGAAGAACCACCATGAAGAACTCCGGTAACAAAGGATGATGAGATAAAATGAAGGAAGAAAGAATAAGACTAAAGCCTTGCGATGATTTAGATGGAGGTTACGGCGAGATGGATGGCGAAATAATTGAACTCGGAAAAGAAAAGATGGAAAGACTTGGAAGTGGAATTTATTCCTCAAGAACAAACTCGAAGGAAAGGATTACTCACTTGGATGAAATAAGAATAAGATTTATTGTATGCTTATCCTTCATCAAATTAAATTGATGACAAGCAATGGATTTGGCACAATACTTATTCTTCTTGAAAAGGATTGAGAAGTGACATATCGCAAACTTGAGAAGGTCTTCATGAACCACGGTAGGATTGGAAAGAAACGAATGAATTAAAATGATAATCAAGGAAAAGAATCTTGAGCGAACCACCGTTAGAAATGAAAATGAGCGAAGAAGAAGAATGAATCGCCGGAAGAATTAGAAACCACGAAGATACTTGAGGAAAATTAGAGACAAGAGAACGAAGAGATCGCGAACTGATTAAAGAATGCTTGAGCAGCTGCACGGAAGAATATTGAGAGCGAGCGAAGGGGCACGGATATAGAATAATTGGAGAGCAATTTGAAAACTTAGAATGAAGAAATCTTCGAAAAGATGGCCTCGGATGATCGAACAGAAAAGCAACTCTGAAATACTCCGGATGGGTGAAAAGAATTGCACAACTGGAAACAACTAGATAGGATAACATCGAGCTAGCACCATGAATCTCGGGAGAGCGGACAAGATTTAAGAAACTCTACTTCGGTCTTCAAATGTTGAGAATAGCGGCGAGAATCACCACCAAAATTGTTGAGGTACTCGGAGAACAAAAAGCGAAGAGGTTGAGGCAACAATGAAATGATTTGAAATCGATCTTGGGAAGGCAAGTGGCTGATGATATTCATTCTTCGTCACACTTGAAAAAATTGAGAATAACTCCGGAAATTAGAAGAGTCGGGTAAGATCACAGGAAAAGACACGTGGGTTAGGGCCCCTTGAAAAGAAAAACACCGTTGGAAAGGGATGATAAGCAGATAGATGATGCATCGGAACAATAGAAATATTTGAATGAGGTGACAACCTCGAATTAATTGGAACACCGACAAATCTCTTGAGATGTCTTGAGAACTCGGAAGGATAAACTGGCGAGAGGAGAATGAGCAGGAAAACACTTGATCCAAGGAAAGAATGAGATCAACCGAAAAACTTGAATTGAGTCGTCGGAAAAAAGAAAGGGATGAAGAATGCGAGCAGGCGAGAATTCACGGTTGAAATAATTGAGGAAGACTCCACGAATGAAATAGATGCTCGAAAGAGATTCAAACTCCGGGAAGAAGAGGGTGGGAGGCGGAAAACAAAGACAACTTGGAAGGAAAACCGACGAATAACTTGAAGAAAACACGGTTGAAATCATTGAGGAGAGAAGCAAAAACTTCACACGAGTAGGATGGATACTCAATTACGGACTCGGTTCGGAAAAGAAGAAGGGAGGCGGGTGGGAAAAACAAGGGCAACCGGACAAGGAAAAACAACGGCGTCGGAGGAAGGCTGAGGATTGAACTTGGCAAGGATGAAGAGGCTCAAAGTCGACTTGGCGAGAAATGCACGGATGAAAAAAGGCTGAGGGCCAACGATCGAAAAACCAACTGCGTGATCCTAAAGAAAAATTTGAATGGGAAGAGGGTAGTTCAAAACACCTCGTCAAGATTCCTCACGGGCTGCGAAGGGCAGAGGAGGTAAAAAGAATTCCTACTCTCCGATATAACTAGACACGAAAATAGTTTTCTTCTAGACTCACGGCCAAACTACGATCAATCAAGGGGCTCCTAGGGTTGGTCGAGGCTCGATACCAACTTGTCACGCCCAATATCGACCCTATCCAAAAGGAACTCGGCGGTCCCACCAAGGATAGACCGCATATTGAAGCGCTTTTACAAGGTGGATATCATTACATCAACATTACATAATAGATGGGGATACATACATAAGGCACAAATGCCACAAGAATACATCAACATCATATACAAGATCAACATCCGACTACGGATGAAACATAAACGAAACTCAAGCGACATCCACCACTGCTAGCCAGGCTGCCGACTGGAACCTATCCCCTGATCGAAGAAGCAAAGAAGAACTCCAACACAAACAAACATCGCTCTCGCGTCATGATCATCATAAAACCTGTACCTGCAACTGGTGGTGTAGTAATCTGTGAGCCACGAGGACTCAACAATCCCATTACCATGGGTATCAAGACTAGCAAAGCTTAAAGGGAAAGGAAGGGGTAAAGTGGTGAGGTTGCAGCAGCGACTAAGCATATATGGTGGCTAACATACATAAATGAGGCGAGAAGAGAAACAAAGGCAGTGCGTCAACTAGTAATGATCAAGAAGTGATCCTGAACTCCTACTTCGTCGGACATAACCCGAAACCGTGTTCTCCTCTCGATCAACCCGAAAAGAGACACTCACGATTCACGCTTTACAGTTGGTGTATTTTAATTAAGATCAACGGGTTTTCTACAACGGACATTAACAAATTCCCATCGCCACATAACATGAGCACGGCTTTGAAAGTTTATACCCTGCGGGGTGTCCCAACAGCCCATGATAAGCTCTCGCGATCAACGAAGGATATTCCTTCTCCCGGAAGACCGATCAGTCTCGGAATCCGGCTACAAGACATTCACAGCAATAAAACAAGACCAGCAAGACCTCGGCGTGCCGACACCACGATAGTAGCAGCGTATCTCGTCTCGAGCCACACCGGATGAGCGATCGTCTGACAACCAGCGATACCCCAAGTTGCCTCGAGGCGGCACCGCAAGTGGCTCTAGTTTGGACCAACACTTAGACAAGCATTGGCCGGGGGCTAAAATAAAGATGACCCTTGAGGCGCGACTCCCAAGGGAAAAAGGTAATAGGTGAGGCAAATGGTAAAACCAATGTTGGGCCTTCTTTGGAAAAGTCTTATTCAAAGCGAACTGTCAAGGGGTCCCATAAATCACCCGACCGCGTTAGGGGCGCAAAATCCGGGAACATAATACCGATATGGCGGAAACTAGGGTGGCAAGAGTGGAACAAAACACCGGGCATAAGGCCGAGCCTTCCACCCTTTACCAAGTATATAGATGCATTAATTAAATAAGATATATTGTGATATCCCAACAAGTAAACATGTTCCAACAAGGAACAACATCTCCATGTTCAACAAGGAACAAACTTCATCTTCACTGCAACTAACAACGCTATAAGAGGGCTGAGCAAAGCGGTAACATAGCCAAACAACGGTTTGCTAGGAAGGGTGACAAAAGGTTAGAGGTTCATGGCAATTTGGGATGGCTTGAGGAACAAGTGATAGGTAGCGCAGCATAGCGATAGAAACGAACAACTAGCATAGCAATGATAGTAATGAGATCCAGGGTAGCGGTCATCTTGCCTGAAATCCATAAGGAAGAAGAAGCGAGTCCATGAAGAAGATGAGCGGATGAAGCGAACCAAGCGTGAGCGAGCGAATCCTCACGATCATAGCGAAATAGGAACTAACAAGAAGAAGCACACAACATAGTAAACACACCACACATGAACAAGGCATGATGCACAACAAGCATGATGCATGACAAGCTACATGAAGCTACTCATGGCAAGGGATGATGCAAACAAGAGCAACACATCAAGGCAAGTTTAAATGAGGCGGGAACAACATATAACAATTCGGTAAGTCCTCATATGCAAATTTCGAAATTGGTCCAGATCTGAATAAACCTTATGTTCAAGTTGTTAAACAGCAAGTTAAGATGCACCATGATGATCTACACGAAATTCTAGTCAAGTTACATATAAAGTTCATTAGATTGAACTCGGCCTAGAAGATATGAGCAAAACAAGATAAACATGGCATTGATGCAAAATGCATACAAACATCAAGAAAACACCTCAAAACAAGGATGCAACATGATAATATGAAACTACATGCAAAATCAAGCAAGTTTCATATAGAGCACACTCAAAAGCGACAGCAGTTCAACACATACACACAATACAAGTTATAGCAACAATCATCCAAAACAGCAACTAGGCATATTGCAAGCATCAAAACAACATGCTACAGGACCTCAACAAGAAAACAAAAGGCATGGGCATGATCTACAGGTAAAGCATTACAAAACATGAACACTGAGCTATCTCCAGAAATCACTAGAACATGCTCAAAAACTCATGGCAAGATTGCAAATAATAACAGTTTAGGACATTGCGGAAATAACATCGAGGTTGCAATGTTTAGAGCTATCAAACAACATGTTACAGGAACTTATCATGGCAAACAAAGGCATGGCATGAATCTACTCAAAGCATAGAACAAAAGTCCCTTACTGACCATAAGCCAAAAGGATCGAGAAAATACAATAGCACCCATGTAAACATGGCAAGTTATATTACAGATTCATACATGGCAGGAACAACGATAAGTAGGCATGTTGGTGAGCTTGAACCACTCACCACAGAGCAATACATGGCATGGCAAGGCAACCAACAGCAAGAAGACATGGCATAGAATCTATACATGGCAAGAACAACATCATAGCATGCAAGGATCAACTACAACAACCTTGGCAAAATTGAATAACATGTAAACAATCTGCCGGGAACATTTTATAGCAAAAGTAGAGCTCGATTGACTCAAGCTATGGCACTCCATAATTGCAAACAATGGCATGGATGGATAGAGCAAGACATGTTTAACAAAACATCCTTACTGAAGTATCTCAAAATATGCATGGATCTCTCTGTAGCATCAAGTTAACATGGCATAAAATATCGAGCAAAGCAGGGCTGAAATCAGCAACATCAAGACACCTAGTTTGCATGCTTGTGCTAGTCACCACAGAGATCACAAAAATACATGGCATACACCCCTGGAAAGAAGACATGGCATATTACAAAACACATGTAGGACTCAAGTCCATAGGGTGCACACATCAATCATGGCAAAAATGACAAAAGTGCATGTTACATTAAGAAGCAGAAACTAACATCACATAGCCCTCTTGCAACAGCATTTCGGGCATCAAGATGAGCTCAAATGAAAATGATGCAATGAGATGAAATGATCTACTCTTGAGGCGAACATTTTGACATATTACAGCATAAAATGGAGCAATGATGACAGAGTTATGATCACGATGAAAATGCAACAAAATACAACAATTCAGGGACTTAGTGGAATATCGGGGAGGAAAGTCAACCAGGTTCTTCTCAAATCCGATCGAGTGCGGCGGGCAGGGGCGAACATCGCGGAGTTAGCACAGTGGAAGTCGAGGATCAGCGAGGCAGGCAGTCCCGGCGGATCCGGCCTTGTGAGCAGCGGCCGAGGCGGCGACCATCAGCCAGTGAGGAAAGGCCGTGGCCTTGAGCAGCCTTGAGAGCCCGGCTGGTGTGGCGAAGACCACCAGCCGAAGCAGCGCCGGCTCGGGAGGAGCTTCAGGCTTGAGGCCTTCAGGCAGCGGAACCTCATGGCGGCTGCTCCAGGCGGCGATGGGCCTGTGGGAGCTTGCCCGGGCAGGCGAGCCATGATGGCTGGCCTGGATGGAGGAGGAGAGAAGGGGGCGGCGGTGGCGTGGCAGCAGCCGAGTGGTGGGGGCGGCGGCGGGATTCTGTCCGGCGGACGGACGTGTCGGTGGTGAGGTGGAAGAAAGCTAGGGTTCATCATGAATTTGGAGAGGTTGCACATATTTATAGATAGAGGAGCTAGGAGAGTCCAAATGGGCGCGGTTTTGATTACGATCGTGATCGAGCGACCAAGAGCATGGAGGGAGTTAGATGGGTTTTGGGCCACTTTGGAAGGGTGTTGGGCTGCAAAGAAAGAGGCTTACGGTTACCGGTTAACCGTTGGAGTATAAACGACCTCAAATGATCGAAACTTGACGAGGCGGTCTACGGTGCTATACCAAGGCAGCTTGACAAACCTCGGGGCATTCGAGACCGTTTAACACCCGCTTTACGAAAAAGAGGTAAAAGGCGCGGGGAGACATAGGAGTGCGGATTGCAAAGCGGACAGCGGGAAAATGCTCGGATGCATGAGAGCGAACACGTATGCAAATCGATGCACATTATGACATGATATAAAATGCAGATGATGACATGGCAAAATGAAACACGCAAGCACATGACATAGCAGCGCTGCGAATAAGCTGGAAGACACTGGCGTGTCGAATCCGGGCGTTACGGCGGCGACAAGCTCGGCGCCAAGAACCTTCGCGGCAAGGTACTCACCAGCGACAGCGACCTCTCTTCATCTCCGCTCCAGCTCACCCCCAGCGTGTCACCAGGGGCTCTCCCAACTGCAGCGTGTCGACGGGCTGTGCAGCCAGCGAGGAGCAGCGATAAGCGGCGCTGACAGGCTACCATCGTGGCAAGCAGGAGGCGCCAGCGGTCCCTGTTACCTTTGTAGTTCTGCGGTGGATCAAGGGCACTGCGACCGCCCTCTTCCTCTTGTGGCTGGCTCTGCCACCCGGGCGTGGGGTTGGAAGGGGCGCTGTCTGTGGCGACCCTCGCCATACCGATGAAGAACCAAGGTTCCCTTTCTCCATGGCGAATGAGAGAAAGGGGCGAAGCTGAGAAAGGAAGAGATGGGAGAGTGCAGACCTGCGCTCCCTTCCGCTCTTTTAAAAGAAGCAAGGTGGGGGCTCGGCCGCCCTTTCGATGAATCAGGGCATAGGAAGAGCAGGGAATCGGGGCCGACCTGCTGCCTCTGCTGCATAGCCCCGATTCCCCTTCCACCATCTGCGACCCCAGAACATGGGAACCACGTGGCGGGGTGCAGAACCGAAGCGACGGATGAGGCGACCTCGCCGCCGCCACTTCCCCACGCCGCAATTGGTGGCGTGCCGTTCTGAGAGGCAGCGGATCTGGTGGTTGGTTTGGACCAGGCGCGGCGTGCCGTGCCTGTTTTGGGCTGGCCCAACAGCGCTTCGGCACCGTGTATGTCCCGAACCGGGGCGGAGTGGATTTGGTTTGGGCCAGGCGCGCGTGCCGTGCCTGTTTGGGCCTGGCCCAACAGCGCTCGGCACCGTGTATGGCCGGACCGGGGCTCTGTCGGTGTACTAAAGTAAGGGTACCTTAGTACCCCGAACACATCTGCAGGCGATCATGGCGTCCTCGTGGCAAGCCTTGCGGGCGTCGCCAAGACCCTCCATGACCCTTGAGGAAAATAAGACCCGGCAAGAGGAGCTTGCGGTGAGCCATCAAGAACAAAGTAATCAAGACCCAGCAAGAGGAGCTTGCCGGGAAGGCCACTCGGTAGCGAAGGAAACAAGGCCCGGCAAGAGGAGCTTGCGGGAAAACCTGTGAGCAATAAGCTCCGGCGCGACAAGAACCTTGCAGCGGAAAAGTACTCGCTTGTGACAAGTGACCTCTCTTCATCTCGCTCCAGCTCACCCGCCAGCGTGTCACCACAGGGCTCTCCCAAGCACAGCGTGTCGATGGGCTGTGCAGCCAGTGAGGGAAGCAGCGATAAGCGGCTGACAGGCTACCATCGTGGCAAGCGGAGGCGCGCCAGCGGTCTCTGTTACCTTTGTTGAGGCGGCCCAGAGGCGGGCATTGATGACTCTTGTCCCTTGCCGTCGAGTTAGGTATAGATTACTGTACCTTTATGCAGGCGGTGTACCAACCTATGTTTTACCATCTTACCCTTGTCTACTTGCCACATGTGGTGACCCCTTATGCCTATAAAGGAGGCCCAAGTGCAGCGTGAAAGGTTCGGTTCAACTCGGCTTAGTTCATTCTACTCATCTGAGACCACACTCGGGCTAGGTTTTGTAGCTCCCATTGCTCCCTAGCAAGAACACATGATAATCCACAAAGCAGCAGTAGGAGTATTATCTCTCTGGAGAGCTCCGAAGCTGGGTAAATCTGCTCGTGTGCATCGCTTCGATCCGCTCTTTGTGCAATCTCCGCCCCCCTCCGAACCACAAGGGACCCAGGTCCCGTAGGTGCTCGTGGGACACGATCAGTTCTCCCCGACATCATTGGCGCGCCAGGTATGGGGCGTCGAGGCTGTGTGAACCCGATCCGGCGGTTACACGAGCAACTTCATCAACATCTTCGTCGACATGGCGTCGAAGAAGAAGTCTTCGGCAGCGGCGGAGGCGTCGCGTCGAACCCACCACCACGGAGTTGTCGGGTGGTGGAAGCTCTTGGCGGAGAACGGCATCATCGAAAGAGCCCACAATGCCGCCAGGTCAAGGACAAAGGCAGCACAGGCGTCGGCGTCGAGTCCGCACAGCGTCGCCAGCGGGGCAGCGGGACCGGCAGCGTCATGATGCTCGCGGCACCATCGCTCGCTGGATCAAGGCCAAGCTGGAGGATCCGAGGCCCTCGAGACCGCATGCACCCGACATCTGATGCAAGCGTCTGATCGCTTAGGCGGGATGCTGCTCCTCTAACTTGGTTGGAGTCGAGCACATCCGTTCTTCGCTCCGTCGCCGTTGCGCCAACCATACTAGCGGAAGCCTTGGCTGAAACTCACTTACTTCTAGATTACCCTCCAGCGGCCGATAAAGGTCGACGAATGGAGGCCACAATTCGAGTCTCGCCGGCCGCCAGCAGCGCGTCCGAGCAACAGTGCCTCGCAGCAGCGCAAAGCGACAAAGCGCGAGCTGATGGCGGCAGACTTGTGGGGTGCAACCACCGTGCACTCCCCTTCGAAGGCCAAGATCGCCGACTCGCGGATCCACCTCGGCGGCGACTCCACAGCGTCGTCGGATCCATGAGCTCGCCGCGACCAGCGCCAAGTTCTCCATGACGGCAAGAAGAAGGCGTTCGAACCCGTATCGGCGCCCGAAGAAGCGCGTCGTCGATCCGACCAGCGTGCGGGCCCGCTGTCGATATGCATCGCCGAAGAACAGGCGACTTGCGTCTGTGATGGGTTGCCCTGTGTTCACCGTGAGCTGCGGCAAATCGGTAGCCCGACAAGAAAAACTTCAAACCAGATGTGCGGAGAAGTATGATGGCAGGACACACCCATCGGAGTTCCTCGGCATCTACACCATCGCGGTGCAAGCTGCGGGGGCGAGGCGACAAGATCTCGCCAACTACTTTCCACGGTGCTCAAGCCAAGCGTCAAATCTTGGCTCATGCACTTGCGGATGGCTCTATTTCTTCTTGGGCAGATTTGTGCCACCAGTTTGTTGGCGCCTTCACGGTGACCACAAGCCTCATGGCCGGAGAGTGATCTCCACCTGCTTGCCCGAAGGAGGAGTCTCTGCGCAAGTTCATCGAGAGATTGATCAAGTGCACTACAACATCCCAGGCGTCCACCTGCTGCGATTATCAGTGCATTCCATCAGAATGTGCGAAACCCAGAGATGAGGAGGAGATGGCGATGTGCAAAGTGAAAAAGCGTCGGCGAGCTCATACGGCCGACAAGTGTGCCTGTAGCTGAAGAAGGAAGAAGACTCGAGGAGAGAATGTGGGGCAGAGTCGGCGGTGAGGAGATCGCCCGGCAAGAAAGAGCGGTGGCGAAACAACGAAGGAAGAAAAACCAAGAAGTACTAGTTGTCGAGCAGTCCGGCAAGGATGGTGCATAAACAAAGCCATGGCTGGTGGCTCCGGCAAGGAGGTTGCCGTTAGCGCCGACCGCCAAGCTGTGGCGGACGCCGACAAGCGACAGCTCAACAAGCGATCTTGTAAGATCCACGGCACCAAGGGCCCACGATCTTGAGCTGCAAGAAAGTCGAGCAGCTTGTTGAGCTCTGAGAGAGCTGAATCTGGCGTGACAAGGAGAAGGCCCAAGAAGATGCAGGTGCAGCAAGTAAGAAGAGACCGGTCGGGGAGGGCACATGGCAAAATAGCGGCGGCAAGGAGGCAGACCTCCCGTGGCGCGACAAGGAAGAAGATGAAGATGAAGAGGGCGAAGACATGGAAGGCGATGAAGTAGAGGCGAGCAAGAGTTTCAAAAAGGCAGAGAGGTCCGCTGCGTTGGCGGTGGTGCTTCTGCATACCTCGCACCGCCAACTCAAACAATGGATGCGTGAGGTTAATGCAGAGAACCCTCCATAGAGTCCGCAAACCTCACGAAATGGTCTATACGCCCATCATTTTTGACATTGAGGACCACCTGATCGCATCACTGCGGTCGGGTGCTTACCGATGTTGGTCTCACCAACCATCCGCAACCTCAAAGTCACAAAGATGTTGGTTGTGGCGGGGCGGCCTGAACCTAATCTCCTCTGCGGTGCTCCAAAGCTTCAAATCCCGACAATGAGCTCGAAAAAGCTGGTACTTTCAAGGAATCAACCCAGGAAGGAGCAAGCCCAAAGGGAAGATCACGTTGCGGTAACATTGACGTGACTCAACTTCAGAAGCTGAGAGGTCACGTTTGGCGTCGCGATTTCCCATTGCCTACAATGGCATACTTAGCAAATCCGGCACTCGCCAAGGTCATGGCCGCCTCTCATTATGCTTACAACCTACTCAAGATGCCCGGCCCGATAAGCGTCATTTCTGTCCATGGCGACAAGAAGGATGCACTTATCTGCGCCGACAAGATTCCGGGATGCAGCAGCATACGGATAACAAACCACTTGCGCTGAAGCTCCGGGGAAGAAGAAAGACCACCAAGTCGGCAAGAGCTACATTGCCCACTCCGCAAGCGCACCTCCTCGGTGCTGCGCTACCGTCGAGAGCGCACCATCGAGCTCCACCGGCAAGTGCAAGAAAGGCGATGGCGGCTCCGCGAAGACCAATAAGGTGCCGCCAAGGAGGACGGCCTGGTGGTACCTTCACCATCGATGCGCGCTTGACCCTAAATAGGAAGGCGAGCTCGTTGCTTTCCTGAGGCGAATGTCGATGTGTTTGCGTGGCAACCATCGACATCCCGGTGTTCAGGAAAGTAATTGAGCACCATCTAGCGGTCTGTCCTCACGCCGCGGCCTGTCAAGCAAAAAGTTAGGAAGCAGGCGTTGGGCGCCAGAGTTCATAGCGAAGAAATCAAGAAGTTGGAAGCAGCAGGACTTGTCGGAGTACTTCATCCCGTGGTTGGCCAATCCGGTAGTTATGCATAAGGCTAATGGGAAATGGAGACTTTGTATTGACTTCTTGATGTTAATAAAGCTTGTCCCAAAGACCCATTTCCCTTGCAGCGTGTCGACCAGATTGTTGACTCCGCGCTGGATGTGATCTGCTTTCATTTCTTGATGCATATTCAGGATATCATCAGATCTTCATGGCAGAATAGGATGAAGAAAACCGCATTCATTACACCATGTAGCGCGTCTTTGCTTCATCACGAATGCCTTCGGTTTAAAGAATGCTAGTTCAACCTTTGCAAGAGTAGTCCATGATGCCTTTGAGCATGAGATACACGAAATGTAGAAGCTTACATGGATGATATAGTGGTCAAAAGCAAGGACAAAGCAACTCGATTCAGGATTTGGATGAGACATTTCCAAATCTGCGCAAGATCAACCTCAAGCTCAACCCGAGAAGTGCGTGTTTGGAGTCCCTTCGGCAAGCTTCTCGGGTTCTTTATATCTCAGCGGGGAATCGAAGCCAATCCCGACAAGATCAAGGCTATTGAGCAGATTGAAGCACCAAAGCTCGTCAAGGATGTCGAAGGCTTGCGGTTGCGTGGCTGCTCTCAACAGGTTTATCTCTAAGTCTGCTGGCATACTGCCATTTTCAAGATTTTGAAAAAGCAGGTCAATGAAATGGACTCCCGAAGCGGAGGCTGCGCTGCAGAGATTTAAAAAGTACTGTCCTCCGCTCAATACTTGCCGCACCTAAGCCACAAGAGAAGTTGCTGCTATATATTGCGGCAACCAATCAAGTGGTTAGTGCTGCGTTAATAGCGGAGAGAAGCGAGATGATGAGCTGGCAGCGAGGCGAGCGCATCCAGCGACAAGCAAGGAGCTTCGCCGTCAAGCTCTGGTCCCGACAAGGATGGATCAGCGCGAGGTTGCGACAAGATCTGAGAAGAAGATGGTGCAGCGCCCGATCTATTTGTCGGTTCCCTTCTGCGGGGGCTAGGTCAAGGTACTACGGTGTGCAGAAGTTGCTTTCCGGCCTCCTCATGGCCTCGAAAGCTCGCCATTACTTCAAGCACATGAGATAACAGTTGTCACTCGCTTTCCGTTGAAAAGGATATTACAAAATCCGAAGCAACGAGGCGAGAATCGTCAGTGGGCCTTTGGAACTGTCAAGCTTTGGTCTCAAGTTTGAAAGCACTTCAACTATCGAGCGAGCATTGGCGGAATTCATAGCTGAATGGACACCAGCATAATATGCAGAAATTACAGAGACAAGCATCCCGTCAAAGAAGCAAACAAAAGAGTGGCTGATGTGCTTGATGGTGCCTTCTACGCTACAAAGCGCCGGTGCGGCGTGTTGCTTATCGCACCATCGGAGGCACCTCAAGTACATAGTCGGATGCACTTTCCCAAGGAACAAGCAACAAACAATACTGCAGAGTATGAAGGTTTGCTTGCGGTCTCGAGATTCTGTAGTCCTTGGTATTAAAAGCTCATCGTCGAGGGACTACATGGCTGGTAAATCCGCCAAGTAAATAAAGATTATCGAGCCCGTTGATGGAAGCATCGTCGGTGAAGTGAAAGCTAGAAGAGCACTTTGAAGGCTTGCAAATGGAACCGTTCCAAGAGCTCGAGAATGATATAGCTGATGGCCTCTCCAAATGTGCCACACTTAAATTACACATGGAACCAGGAATTTATGTGCTCAAGCTGACTCAGATAACCGTAACAACATCAACGGACGAGCAAGAAGAAAACTAGTTTCGGTGACTACTTTCCGGCGAGCTCCTGAAGCCGCCGCCAAGAAGGTCCCTAAAATCAACACAAATATCAGCGAGGCGATCTGCTCCGACAAACCACTCTGTTTGTATCGTTGAAACAAGCGCTCCCGACAAGTTTCGCTCCGGCAAGCTTGCGGGATCATCAAACTCGGCGGACCCACAGGTCCTTGCCGTAGAAAGCTGATGTTCCCGTAGTGATAGATGAGCCTGTGTGAAATGTTGGGTAGCGTAGTAATTTCAAAAATTTCCTCGATCACGCAAGACCATGGTGATGGCATAGCGAGAGGAGAGTGTCGTCCACGTACCCTCGTGACCCAGCGAGCGTTATATCAGCGGTTGATGTAGTCGTCGTCTTCACGATCCGACCGATCCAAGCACCGTTACTCCGGCACCTCCGAGTTCTTAGCACGTTCAGCTCGATGGCGATCCCGGGCTCCGATCCAGCAAAGCGTCGGGGAGGAGTTCCGTCGGCTGCTGACAGCGTGGTGGCGATCTTGATGTTCTACCGTCGCGGGGCTTCGCCTAAGCACTTGCTACAATATGACCGAGGTGGAATATGGTGGAGGGGCACCGCACTGCAGCTAAGAGCGATCACGAAGATCAACTTGTGTGTCTAGGGTGCCCCCTGCCCCGTATATAAAGGAGCAAGGGGAGGGCGGCCAGCCCTTGGGGCGCACCAAGGGAGGAGTCCTCCTCCTAGTAGGAGTAGGACTCCCTTTCCTAGTCCTACTAGGAAGAGGAAGGGGAAGGAAGAGAGGGAGGGAGAGGGAAAGGGGCTGCGCCCCCTCTAGTCAGTCGGACTCCCCATGGAGGCGCGCCACCTCTGGTGCAGCCCTCTCTCTCCCTCTTGGCCCAATAAGGCCCTGCTTCCCGGGGGTTCGGTAACCCCTCGGCACTCCGGTTTTCTCCGGAAACTTCGGAACCTTTCGGTGTCGAATATAACCATCAATATATCAATCTTTATGTCTCGACCATTTGAGACTCCTCGTCATGTCCGTGATCACATCCGGGACTCGAACTCCTTGGTACATCAAAATACATAAACTCATAATATAACCGTCATTGAAACCTTAAGCGTGCGGACCCTACGGTTCGAGAACTATGTAGACATGACCTAGAACCATTCTCGGTCAATAACCAATAGCGGAACCTGGATGCCCATATTGGTTCCTACATATTCTCTGAAGATCTTTATCGGTCAAACCGCATAACAACATCGTTGTTCCCTTTGTCATCGGTATGTTACTTACGAGATTCGATCGTCGGTATCAATACCTAGTTTAATCTCGTTACGGAAAGTCTCTTTACTCGTTCCGTAATACATCATCTCACAACTAACTCATTAGTTGCAATGCTTACAAGGCTTATGTGATGTGTATTACCGAGAAGGCCTAGAGATACCTCTCCGACAATCGGATGACAAATCTAATCTTGATTCATGCCAACTCAACATATACTTTCGGAGACACTTGTAGAGTACCTTTATAATCACCCGATTCGTTGTGACGTTTGGTAGCACACAAAGTGTTCCTCACAGTAAGCAGGAGTTGCATAATCTCATAGTTCGAGGAACTTTGTATAAGTCATGAAGATAGCATAAGCAACATACTAAGCGATCAAGTGCTAAGCTAATGAAATGGGTCATGTCAATCACATCATTCTCCTAATGATGTGATCCCATTAATCAAATGACAACACATGTCTATGGTTAGGAAACATAACCATCTTGATTAATGAGCTAGTCTAGTAGAGGCATACTAGTGACTATCTGTTTGTCTATGTATTCACACATGTATTATGTTTCGGTTAATACAATTCTAGCATGAATAATAAACATTTATCATGATATAAGAAATAAATAATAACTTTATTATTGCCTCTAGGGCATATTTCCTTGATCTCCCACTTGCACTAAGTCAATAATCTAGATTACGAGTAATGATTCTAACACCCATGGAGTCTTGGTGCTGATCATGTTTTGCTCGTGGAAGAGGCTTAGTCAGCAGGTGCGCAACATTCAGATCCGTATGTATTTTGCAAATCTCTATGTCTCCCACTTGGACTTGGTCCCGAATGGAATTGAGCGTCTTTTGATATGCTTGGTCCTCTTGTGAAATCTGGATTCCTTTGCCAAGGCAATTGCACGATATTATCACGAGAAGATCTTCATTGGTCGATGCACTAGGTATGACACCTAGATCGGAAATGAACTCTTTCATCAGACTCCTTCATTTGCTGCTTCGAAGCAGCTATGTACTCCGCTTCACATGTAGATCCATACGGCGCTTTGTTTAGAACTGCACCAAGCAGCAGCTCCACCGTTTAATAAAAATCGTATCCGGTTTGCGATTTAGAATCGTCCGGATCGGTGTCAAAACTTGCATCGGCGTAACCATTTCGACTAGCTCTTTGTCACCTCCATATCTGAAACATATCCTTAGTCCTTTTCGGTATTTCAGGATGTTCTTGACGCTGTCGATGATCCACTCTGGATTACTTTGGTACCTTCTGCCAAGCTTACAGCTAAGCATCGTCGGTCTGGTACACAGCATTGCATACATGATAGAGCCTATGGCTGAAGCATAGGAACATTTTCATTTTCTCTCTATCTTCTGCTGTGGTGGGCATTGAGTCGACTCAATCTTACACCTTGTACTACAGGTAAAAACCTTTCTTTGCACTGATCCATTTGAACTTCTTCAAAACTTTATCAAGGTATGTGCTTTGTGAAAGTCCTATTAAGCGTCTTGATCTATCTCTATAGATCTTGATGCCCAATATATAAGCAGCTTCACGAGGTCTTTCATTGAAAACTTTTATTCAAGTATCCTTTTATGCTATCAGAAATTCTATATCATTTCCAATCAACAATATATAGTCCACATATAATATCGAAATGCTCTGAGCTCCCACTCACTTTCTTGTAAATCTGAGGCTTCTCCAAAAGTATGTATAAAACCATATCTTTGATCACACTATCAAGCGTTTATTCAACTCGAGAGGCTTGCACGGACCATAAATTGATCGTTGGAGCTTGCACTTTGTTAGCACCCTTTGGATCAACAAAACCTTCTGGTTGCATCATATACAACTCTTCTTCTAGAAATCCATTCAAGAATGCAGTTTTACATCCATTTGCCAAATTTCATAATCATAAAATCGGCAATTGCTAACATGATTCAGACGGACTTAAGCATCGCTTCTGGTGAAAAGTCTCATCGTAGTCAACCCCTTGAACTTGTCGAAAACCTTTTGCAACAAGTCGAGCTTTGTAAACAGTTACATTACCATCAGCGTCGGTCTTCTTCTTAAAGATCCATTTATTCTCAATAGCTTGCCGATCATCGGGCAAGTCTACCAAAATCCATACTTTGTTCTCATACATGGATCCCATCTCAGATTTCATGGCTTCAAGCCATTTTGCGAATCTGGGCTCACCATCGCTTCTTCATAGTTCGTGGGTTCACCATGATCTAGTAGCATGACTTCGAATAGGATTACCGTACCACTCAGTGCGGATTTTATTCTGGTTGATCTCTGATTCGGTGACAACTTGATCTGAAGTTTCATGATCTTCATCATTATCTTCCTCACTAAGCTGGTGTAGGTGTTACGAAACTGATTTACGTGACGAACTACTTTCAATAAGGGAGCTGGTACTATTACCTCATCAAGTTCCACTTTCCTCCCTCACTTCTTTGAGAGAAACTCCTTCTCTAGAAAGGATCCATTTTAACAGCGAATGTCTTGCCTTGGATCTGTGATAGAAGGTATACCCAATTGTCTCCTTTGGGTATCCTATGAAGACACATTTTTCGATTTGGGTTCAAGCTTATCGGGTTGAAGTTTCTTCACATAAGCATCGCAACCCCAAACTTTCGAAGCGACAACTTTGGTTTCTTGCTAAACCATAGTTCATAAGGCGTCGTCTCAGCGGTTTTGCGGTGTCCTATTTAGCGTGAATCGGCCGTCTCAAGAGCATATCCCCAAAATGATAGCGGTAAATCTGTAAGAGACATCATAGATCGCACCATATCTAGTAAAGTGCGATTCTGACGTTCGGAAACACCATTGCGCTGTGGTGTTCGGGTGGCGTGAGTTGCGAAACTATTCGCATTGTTTCAAATGTAGACCAAACTTCGTAACTCAAATATTCGCCTCCACGATCAGATCGTAGAAACTTTATTTTCTTATTACGATGATTTTCAACTTCACTCTGAAATTCTTTGAACTTTTCAAATGTTTCAGACTTATGTTTCATTAAGTAGATATACCCATATCTGCTTAAATCATCTGTGAAGGTGAGAAAATAACGATATCCCATACGAGCTTCAACATTCATCGGACCACATACATCGTATGTATGATTTCCAACAAATCTGTTGCTCTCTCCATAGTACGGAGAAGCGGGGTTTTAGTCATCTTGCCCATGAGGCACGGTTACATAAGTGCCAAGTGATTCATAATCAAGTGACTCCAAAGTCCATCGACATGGAGTTTCTTCATGCGCTTTATACCGATATGACCTAAGCGGCGGTGCCACAAATAAGTTGCACTATCATTATCAACTCTGCATCTTTTGGTTTCAACATTATGAATATGTGTATCACTACTATCGAGATTCATTAAAATAGACCACTCTTCAAGGGTGCATGACCATAAAAGATATTATTCATATAAATAGAACAACCATTATTCTCGATTTAAATGAATAACCGTCTCGCATCAAACAAGATCCAGATATAATGTTCATGCTCAGCGGCACCAAATAACAATTATTCAGGTCTAAAACTAATCCGAAGGTAGATGTAGAGGTAGCGTGCCGACTGCGATCACATCGACTTTGGAACCATTTCCCAGCGCATCGTCACCTCGTCCTTTGCGGTGTTAAGCAATCCGTAGTCCTGTTTGAGTTGCAAATATTAGCAGAACCAGTATCAAATACCAGTACTCTGCGAGCTCTAGTAAGGTACACATCAATAACATGTATATCACATATACCTTTGTTCACCTTGCCATCCTTCTTATCCGCCAAATACTTGGGGCAGTTCCGCTTCGGTGACCGATCGCTTGCGGTAGAAGCACTCAGTTTCAGGTTTAGGTCAGACTTGGGTTTCTTCTCTGATCGACAACTTGTTTGCTGTTCTTCTTGAAGTTCCTTCTTCTTCCCTTTGCCTTTCTTCTTGAAACTAGTGGTCTTATTGACCATCAACACTTGATGCTCCTTCTTGATTTCTACCTCCAGCTTTTAGCATTGCGAAGAGCTCGAGCATAGTCTTTACTAACCCTTGCATATTATAGTTCATCACGAAGCCTTTGTAGCTTGGTGGAAGTGATTGAAGAATTCATCAATGACACAATCATCGGAAGATTAACTCCCGGTTGATTCAAGTGATTGTAATACCGGACATTTTGAGTATGTGCTCCTTGTGAACTATTCTCCTCCATCTTGCAGCTATAGAACTTATTGGAACTTCATATCTCTCAATCCGGGCATTTGTTGAAATATCAACTTCAACTCTGGAACATCTCATATGCTCCATAGCGTTCAAAAGCGTCGTTGAAGACCAGTTCTAAGCCGTAAAGCATGGCACATTGAACTATAGAGTAGTCATCACTTTGCTCGCGAGCGTTCTTAACGTCGTCGGTTACATCGGCGGCAGGCACTGGCACCTAGCGGTGCATCGGGGCGTAACTCTTACGTGCAGCAATGAGGATAATCCTCGAGATTCTGGACCCGATCCGTGTAATTGCTACCATCATCTTTCAACTTTGCTTTCTCAAGGAGCATTAAAATTCAACGGAACAACAGCACGAGCCATCTATCTACAGTAAACATAGACAAGCAAAATACTATCGGTACTAAGTTCATGATAAATTTAAGTTCAATTAATCATATTACTTAAGAACTCCCACTTAGGCAGACATCTCTCTAGTCATCTAAGTGATCACGTGATCCAAATCAACTAAACCATAACCGATCATCACGTGAGATGGAGTAGTTTTCAATGGTGAACATCTTATGTTGATCATATCTACTATATGATTCACGCTCGACCTTTCGGTCTCCGTGTTCGAGGCCATATCTGCATATGCTAGGCTCGTCAAGTATAACTGAGTATTCTGCGTGTGCAAAACTGGCTTACACCGTTGTAGATGGGCGTGAGCTTATCACCCGATCATCACGTGGTGTCTCGGCACGACGAACTTTGCAGCAGTGCATACTCGGGAGAACACTACTTGATAATTTTTAGTGAGAGATCATCTTATAATGCTACCGTCAATCAAAGCAAGATAAGATGCATAAAGGATAAACATCACATGCAATCAATATAAGTGATATGATATGGCCATCATCATCTTGTGCTTGTGATCTCCATCTCGAAGCACCGTCATGATCACCATCGTCACCGGTAGCGACACCTTGATCTCCATCGTAGCATCGTTGTCGTCTAGCCAACTATTGCTTCTCGACTATCGCTACCGCTTAGTGATAAAGTAAAGCAATTACATGGCGTTGCATTTCATACAATAAGCGACAACCATATGGCTCCTGCCGATTGCCGATAACTTCGGTTACAAAACATGATCATCTCATACAATAAAATATAGCATCACGTCTTGACCATATCACATCACAACATGCCTGCAAAAACAAGTTAGGCGTCCTCTACTTTGTTGTTGCAAGTTTTACGTGGCTGCTACGGGCTGAGCAAGAACCGTTCTTACCTCGCATCAAAACCACAGCGATACTTCGTCAAATAGACTCGTTTAACCTTCTCAAGGACGGGCGTATGCTTTTCAGTTCAACTAAAGTGAGAGAGCAGACACCCGCCGGTCACCTTTAAGCAGAGTGCTCTCTGGCGGTGAAACCAGTCTCGCGTAAGCGTCTGGCGTAATGTCGGTCGGGCGCTTCATCTCACAATACCGCTGAACCAAAGTATGACATGCTGGTAGGTAGTATGACTTATATCGCCCACAACTCACTTGTGTTCTACTCGTGCATATGACATCAGCGCATAAAACCAGGCTCGGATACCCTTTGTTGGGTAGCGTAGTAATTTCAAAAATTTCCTACGATCACGCAAGACCATGGTGATGGCATAGCGAGAGGGAAGTGTCGTCCACGTACCCTCGTGACCCGACCGGCGGGCGTTATATCAGCGGTTGATGTAGTCGTGCGTCTTCACGATCCGACCGATCCAAGCACCGTTACTCCGGCACCTCCGAGTTCTTAGCACCGTTCAGCTCGATGGCGATCCCGGGCTCCGATCCAGCAAAGCGTCGGGGAGGAGTTCCGTCAACTGACGGCGTGGTGGCGATCTTGATGTTCTACCGTCGCGGGCTTCGCCTAAGCACTGCTACAATATGACCGAGGTGGAATATGGTGGAGGGGCACCGCTGCGGCTAAGGCGATCACGAAGATCAACTTGTGTGTCTAGGGTGCCCCCTGCCCCGTATATAAAGGAGCAAGGGGAGGGCGGCCAGCCCTTGGGGCGCACCAAGGGAGGAGTCCTCCTCCTAGTAGGAGTAGGACTCCCTTTCCTAATCCTACTAGGAAGAGGAAGGGGAAGGAAGAGAGGGAGAGGGAGAGGAAGGGGCTCGCCCCCCTCCTAGTCAATTCGGACTCCCCATGGAGGCGCGCCACCTCTGGTGCAGCCCTCTCTCTCCCTCTTGGCCCAATAAGGCCCATAACTTCCCGGGGGTTCGGTAACCCCTCCGGCACTCCGTTTTCTCCGGAAACTTCCGGAACCTTTCGGTGTCGAATATAACCATCAATATATCAATCTTTATGTCTCGACCATTTGAGACTCCTCGTCATGTCCGTGATCACATCCGGGACTCGAACTCCTTGGTACATCAAAATACATAAACTCATAATATAACCGTCATTGAAACCTTAAGCGTGCGGACCCTACGGTTCGAGAACTATGTAGACATGACCTAGAACCATTCTCGGTCAATAACCAATAGCGGAACCTGGATGCCCATATTGGTTCCTACATATTCTCTGAAGATCTTTATCGGTCAAACCGCATAACAACATCGTTGTTCCCTTTGTCATCGGTATGTTACTTACGAGATTCGATCGTCGGTATCAATACCTAGTTTAATCTCGTTACGGAAAGTCTCTTTACTCGTTCCGTAATACATCATCTCACAACTAACTCATTAGTTGCAATGCTACACAAGGCTTATGTGATGTGTATTACCGAGAAGGCCTAGAGATACCTCTCCGAGCAATCGGATGACAAATCCTAATCTTGATTCATGCCAACTCAACATATACTTTCGGAGACACTTGTAGAGTACCTTTATAATCACCCGATTCGTTGTGACGTTTGGTAGCACACAAAGTGTTCCTCACAGTAGCAGGAGTTGCATAATCTCATAGTTGCAGGAACTTTGTATAAGTCATGAAGATAGCATAAGCAACATACTAAGCGATCAAGTGCTAAGCTAATGAAATGGGTCATGTCAATCACATCATTCTCCTAATGATGTGATCCCATTAATCAAATGACAACACATGTCTATGGTTAGGAAACATAACCATCTTGATTAATGAGCTAGTCTAGTAGAGGCATACTAGTGACTATCTGTTTGTCTATGTATTCACACATGTATTATGTTTCCGGTTAATACAATTCTAGCATGAATAATAAACATTTATCATGATATAAGGAAATAAATAATAACTTTATTATTGCCTCTAGGGCATATTTCCTTCATGTGCAATCGACAAGTTCACAAAGTGGCGAAGTGGAACCAGTGAGGAAGGTGACAGCCTGATCGTGGTCAAGTTCTTGGTCAATTGTTTGCTGTTTTGGGATTCCTAACAGAATCATCACCGACAACGGCACACAGTTCACGAGCCGCACCTTCATGCGATCGCCCAAGATCTTGGCGCCAAGATCTGCTTTGCTACATTGCTCATCAGAAACAGCGGTCAGCGAGAAAACAAGCGCTGAAGTCTGCGGGGACTCAAGACGAGAACTTCGACGGGCTGCGCAAGTCGCGGAAGGAACTGGATCGAGGCTGCGGTGGTTCTTTGGTCGATCGAGGACCCGCCAAATCGAGCCTTGGCAGACACCTTCGCTCTAGTCTACGGAGGCAGGCAGTTCTCCCCACGGAACTCTGTGCGGGTCTCCTCGAGTGCTCAAACTACGATGAGCTTGAGCAAGAGCAGCTGCGACAAGATGGCGCTGCTCCTCGAGGAAAGATCGTCTTCGAGCTCTTTGTATGAGCTGCTCGTTACCCGCAAGCTTTGCGTTGCTACCATAACCGCAAAGTTAATGCGAGAAGCTTGAGGAAGGTGACCTTGTTCTTGGTAGCGTTCAATCCGCCAAAATTCCAACAAGTTGGCCCGAAGTGGGAAGGCCCTTATCGGGTGAAAGCGAGTCACTTGGCGGCGCTGTCATATGAGACCGAAGATGGCCTTCGGTGAGCAATTCCTGGAATATAGAGCATCTTCGTAAGTTTTACCCATGAAGTAGCGGTTGCGGAACCCGTTCGGCAACCACCCCTATACAAGTCTTGCATTGTTGCATGTAATCCTTTGTACAAAGCGAGCGCAGACCACATGCATCGATAAAAGCCTATGTGTTGCGCACATTTGTCAATACATGCTCTCATAATCATATATGCATGTGTTTACTAACATTTTGTGCAGCATCCGCACCCGATAGCGATATGAGCCTCTAGGCTCCATAACTTTATTTTCTCTTCTTTCTTCTCAAACAAGAAGAAGGTTCATCCACCACAAGTTAACGGGGAAGGAGAATATAATGGTGTGGGCGTAAGCGTCACTCGAGGCTGTCGCCTTGCGGGAAATGGAGAACAGAAAAGCTAAGTTGCCAAAGTTTGAGCATTTGATTTTAAATTTTAAAAGTTATTTTCCTTGAGCGACCGGCGCTTTGTATGGAAAACCGTGCTTTGAAGGAACCAAATCGTGACTGGTCGCCCTTACTTTGTTTGAGTCCGCTCAACAACTTAAATGAGCTGCGGCTAGTCGCGACAAGGTTGCTTGTCGGTGGCGACCCTTGACAGGCTGCTGAAGTTCCTTTTCGGCGCTTCATGACAAGGGTACTGCCGACAAGTTTCACTGGCGTGGGGCAGTAACATACAAAGCCAAGAGTCGAGTAAAGGAAGTAACATAGCAAATATTGCCCGAACAAAGTTATATTACAAAAATAACTTATTACGGAGCTGGCTAAATTGTTCTCAGAACTGAAATAACAGCGAAGAGGAGAAGAAGGTGCGCGGCACCCAAGCCCAACAAGCCGGAGTTGCAGGGGCTCGCGGCAAGCCAGAGTTGCCGGGGGCTGCGGTATTAGATAAGCCTTTCGTGCCTTTTCTAGCATCCCTTTTTCATTAAAAACATCCTACTCGGATACAGTCCGTGGAGAATGAAAGACATGAAAGAGAGGATTACAAGTTTTAAATGCGGATAAGGCCGAAGGATTACAATTTAAAAAGATAAGATGCCGTAATCCTTTTCATGTCCCTCTCTTGAGGAGGTAGGTCAAGGAGGCGAGAAGGACAAAGGAGGCGCCTAGGCAAGCTACAGTGCGAGAAGGCACCAAGGAACATCCGGGGGCTGTCCAGGGCTTGAGGCAATGGCGGCGCGGAGCGGGGCTCGAAGGCAGGGAGGCAGGGCGTCGGCATGCTGTCAAGGCACTCGCCCTCGTACTCCGACAGCGGCCTTGGTGCCATCCCTCTTCCCTTCGCAGCTTCCCTCGCCCGATCGCCCAAGGAGGCGACCGGGGAGTTCAAGGGCAGCGGCGGCGGATGATGGGGTCGCGCGGTGGCCGCAAGCGGCGCTTGGAGCAACTAATCAGACCCGCTACCCTCGTTGTCGCTGTCGCTCTCCTCCTCGTCACTCTCGCTCGAGGAATCTTATTGTCGGAGGAGCTATCCAAGCAGCCACTTAGAATGTCGAGATCCCGAAGACCTTGCGGAGAGAGATCACCCTCCATTAACTTAAAATGGAGGTAAACCCCATCATCGAGGCTGTGGATGCGGGTGAGCGTCTTCCACCCACGATCAAGATACATCACATTAGGGGCTGGGAATACAACCACAGACTAGCGTGCCGCTGATCCCGACCCCTCATATGCGATCTCGATGTCTCGGCGGATCCGACTCCATCAGCTTCATGAAGCGGCTGGAAGCGGAGGCGGCAAAGGCGCCCGGCGCAGCTGACGAAAGAACTTCGCAAGGGTCGTCCCTGTATGGACCGCCGCAGGGAGGAACCGCCCGGCGGAGGAGGAGGCAGCGCGCCGCCCGTCCGCTTCTTCCCGGCGCCTCGACCTCGTCACGACCTCGCCCCTCCCTCTTCCTCTTGTGGCTGGCTCTGCCACCCAGGCGTGGGGTTGGGAGGGGCGCTGTCTATGGCGACCCTCGCCGCCACCGATGAAGAACCAAGGTTCCCTTTCTCCATGTGAATGAGAGAAAGGGAAGCGAGCACAAGAAAGGAAGAGATGGGAAAGTCACGAGCCTGCGCTCCCTTCCGCTCTTTTAAAAGAAGCAAGGTGGGGCTCGGCCGCCCTTTCGATGAATCAGGGCATAGGAAGAGCAGGGAATCGGGGCCGACCTGCTGCCTCTGCCTGCAGCCCATTTCCCACTTCCACCGTCCATGACCCCAAGAGCATAGGAACCACGTGGCGGGGTGCAGAGCAGAAGCGACGGATGAGGCGACCTCGCCGCCGCCCACTTCCCCCGACGCCCGCAATTGGCGTGCCGTTCTGAGGAGCAGCGGTGAATCTGGAGTGGATTTGGTTTGGACCCGGGCAGCGTGCCCGTGCCTGTTTGGGCTGGCCCAGGCGCTTCGGCATCGTGTATAGCGAACCGGGCGGCAGTGGATTTGGTTTGGGCCCGAGGCAGCGCGTGCCGTGCCTGTTTTGGACCTGGCCCAGCAGCGCTCGGCACCGTGTATGGCCCAGAACCGGGGCTCTGTCGGTGTACTAAAGTAGGGGTACCTTAGTACCCCGAACACTGTCACATGGGCGATCGCGGCGTCCTCGTGGCAAGCCTTGCGGGCGTCTGCCAAGACCCTCCATGACCCTTGAGAAAACAAGACCCGTCAAGAGGAGCTTGCGGTGAGCCATTCAAGAACAAAGTAATCAAGACCCGGCAAGAGGAGCTTGCGGGAAGAATACTCGGTAGCGAAGGAAACAAGGCCCGGCAAGAGGAGCTTGCGGGAAAGCAGTGGCGATAAGCTCCAGCGCGACAAGAACCTTGCAGCGGCAAAGTACTCGCCTGTGACAAGTGACCTCTCTTCATCTCGCTCCAGCTCACCCGTAGCGTGTCACTGCAGGGGCTCTCCCAAGCAGCGTGTCGGCAGGCTGTGCAGCCAATGAGGGAGCAGCGATAAGCGGCTGACAGGCTACCATCGTGGCAAGCGGGCGCGCCAGCGGTCCCTGTTACCTTTGTTGAGGCGGCCGAGGCGGGCATTGATGACTCTTGTCCCTTGCCGTCGAGTTAGGTATAGATTACTGTACCTTTATGCAGGCGGTGTACCAACCTATGTTTTACCATCTTACCCTTGTCTACTTGCCACATGTGGTGACCCCTTATGCCTATAAAAGGAGGCCCAAGTGCAGCGTGAAAGGGTTCGGTCCAACTCGGCTTAGTTCATCATACTCATCTGAAACCACACTCAGGCTAGGTCTTGTAGCTCCCATTACACCCTAGCAAGAACACAAGATAATCCACAGCAGCAGTAGGAGTATTATCTCTCGGAGAGCTCGAAGCTGGGTAAATCCGCTCGTGTGCATCGCCTCGATCCGCTCTTTGTGCAATCTCCGCCCCCTCCGAACCACAAGGGACCCAGGTCCGTAGGTGTTAAATGGGACACGATCAGTTCTCCCGACATCTTTGGCGCTAGGTAGGGAGAGTCGAGGCTGTGTGAACCCGATCCGGCGGTTACGAGCAACCGTCAACATCTTTAGCGCGCCCGGTAGGGGAAGTCGAGGCTGTGTGAACCCGATCCGGCGGTTACGAGCAACTTCATCAACATCTTCATCGACATGGCGCGAAGAAGAAGTCTTGGCAACAACGAGCCGTCGCGTCGAACCCACCACCACGGGCTGTCGGTGGTGGAAATCTTGGCGGAGGAACCGGCATCGTCGAAAAGAGCCCACAATGCCGCCAGGTCAAGGACAAGGCAGCACGGCGTCGGCGTCGAGTCCGCACGCGTCCCCGCGAGGCGCGGGACCGACAGCGTCATGATGCTCATGGCACCATCGCTTCGCTGGATCAAGGCCAAGCTGGAGGATCCGAGGCCCTCGAGACCGCATGCACCCGGCATGCTGATGCAAGCGAATCTGATCGCTTAGGCGGGATGCTGCTCCTCTAACTTGGTTAGGAGTCCGAGCACATCCGTTCTTCGCTCCGTCGCCGTTGCCACCAACCACACCAGCGGAAGCCTTGGCTGAAACTCGATTACTTCTAGATTACCCTCAACGGCCCGATAAGGTCGGCGAATGGAGGAGCCACAATTCAAGTCTCATCGGCCGCCAGTGGCGCGTCGAAAACAACGAGTGCCTCGCAGCAGCGGCAAAGCGACAAAGCGCGAGCTGATGGCGGCAGACTTGCGGGGTGCAGCCACCGTGCACTCCCCTTCGAAGGCCAAGATCGCCGACTCGCGGATCCACCTCGGCAGCGACTCCACAGCGTCGTCGGATCCATGAGCTCGCGCGACCAGCGCCAAGTTCTCGAGCGGCAAGAAGAAGGCGCTCGAACCGTATCGGCGCCCGAAGCGTCGTCAGTCCGACCAGCGCGCCCGGGCCCATTGTCGATATGCATGCGCCCGAAGAACGAGGCGACTTACCGTCTGTGATAGGTTGCCCTGCGTTCACCGTGAGCTGCGGCAAGTCCGGTGGCCCGACAAGAAAAACTTCAAACCATATGTGCGGAGAAGTATGATGGCAGGACACACCCATCGGAGTTCCTCGGCATCTACACCATCGCGGTGCAAGCTGCGGGGGCGAGGCGACAAGATCCTCGCCAACTACTTTCCCCTGGTGCTCAAGCGGGCGTCGAGATCTTGGCTCATGCACTTGCGGATGGCTCTATTTCTTCTTAGGCAGATTTGTGCCACCAGTTTGTTGGCGCCTTCTGGCGGCCACAAGCCTCATGGCAGGAGAGTGATCTCCACCTGCCTGCCCGAGAAGGAGGAGTCTCTGCGCAAGTTCATCGAGAGATTGATCGAGTGCACTACAACATCCGGGCGTCCACCTGCTGCGGTGATCGGTGCATTCCATCAGAATGTGCGAAACCGCAGGATGAGGAGGAGATGGCGATGTGCAAAGTGAAAAGGCGTCAGTGAGCTCTATGCCACTGGCGACAAGTGTGCCTTGCTGAAGAAGGAAGAAGACTCCGAGGAGAGAATGTGGGGGGCGAGTCGGCGGTGAGGAGATCGCCCGGCAAGAAAGAGCCGTGGCCGAAACAACGAAGGAAGAAAAACCAAGAAGTACTAGTTGTCGAGCAGTCCGGCAAGGATGGTGCATAACAAAGCCAAGGCTGGTGGCTCCGGCAAGGAGGTTGCCGTTAGCGGACCGCCAAAGCTGTGGCGACGCCGACAAACTGACAGCTCAACAAGCGATCTTGTAAGATCCACCGCACCAAGGGCCCACGATCTTGAGCTGCAAGAAAGTCGAGCAACTTGTTGAGCTCAGAGAGAGAGCTGAATCTGAGTGGCGAGACAAGGAGAAGGCCCAAGAAGATGCAGGTGCAGCAAGTAAGAAGAGACCCGATCGGGGAGGCGCCGCGGCAAAAGCCAAGCAGCGGCAAGAGACAGACCTCCCGTGGCGCGACAAGGAAGAAGATGAAGATGAAGAGGGCGAAGACATGGAAGGCGATGAAGCAGGCGAGCAAGAGTTTCAAAAGGCAAGAGGTCCTTTGCGTTGCGGTGGTGCTTCTCTGCATACCTCGCACGCCAACTCAAACAATGGATCGTGAGGTTAATGCAGTGAGAACCCTCCATAGAGTCGCGCAAACCTCTGAAATGGTCCAACCGCCCATCATTTTTGACATTGAGGACCACCTGATCGCATCACTGCGGTCGGGTGCTTGCCGATGTTGGTCTCACCAACCATCCGCAACCTCAAAGTCACAAAGATGTTGGTTGTGGCGGGGCGGCCTGAACCTAATCTCTCTGCGGTGCTCCAAAGCTTCAAATCCCGATAGCCAGCTCGAAGAAACTGGTACTTTCAAGGAATCAACCCAGGAAGGAGCAAGCCCAAAGGGAAGATCACGTTGCGGTAACATTGACGCGAGCTCAACTTCATTCTTGAGAGGTCACGTTTGGCGTCGCCGATTTGCCATTGCCCTACAATGGCATACTTGGCCGTCCATCACTCGCCAAGTTAATGGCGCCTCTCATTATGCTTACAACCTACTCAAGATGCCCGGCCCGATAAGCGTCATTTCTGTCCATGGCGACAAGAAGGATGCACTTATCTGCGCCGACAAGATTCTACCGGGATGCAGCAGCCGCCACGGATAGCAAACCACTTGCGGCTGAAGCTCCGGGGAAGAAAGACCACCAAGTCCGGCAAAGCTCTGTTGCCCCTCCGGCAAGCGCACCTCCTCGGTGCTGCGCTACCGTCGAGGGCCTTTCATCGAGCTCCACCGGCAAGTGCAAGAAAGGCGATGGCGGCTCCGCCGAAGACCAGAAGGTGCCCACCAAGGAGGGCAGCACTGGTGGTACCTTCACCATCGATGCAGCGCTTGACCCTAAATAGGAAGCGAGCTCGTTGCTTTCTGAGGCGAATGTCGATGTGTTTGCGTGGCAACCATCTGACATCCCCGGTGTTCCCAGGAAAGTAATTGAGCACCACCTAGCGGTCTGTCCTCACGCACGGCCCGTCAAGCAAAAAGTTAGGAAACAGGCAGTGGAGCGCCAAGAGTTCATAGCAGAAGAAATCAAGAAGTTGGAAGCAGCAGGACTTGTCAGGGGAGTACTTCATCCCACGTGGTTGGCCAATCCGGTAGTTGTATGCAAGGCTAATGGGAAATGGAGACTTTGTATTGACTTCATTGATGTTAATAAAGCTTGTCCCAAAGACCCATTTCCCTTGCCGCGTATCGACCAGATTGTTGACTCCACGGCTGGATGTGATCTGCTTTCATTTCTTGATGCATATTCAGGATATCATCAGATCTTCATGGCAGAAGAGGATGAAGAGAAAACCGCATTCATTACACCATGTGGCACGTACTGCTTCATACGAATGCCTTTCGGTTTAAAGAATGCTGGTTCAACCTTTGCAAGAGTAGTCCATGATGCCTTTGAGCCCGAGATACGAAATGTAGAAGCTTACATGGATGATATAGTGGTCAAAAGCAAGGACAAAGCAACTCGATTCAGGATTTGGATGAGACATTTGCAAATCTGCGCAAGATCAACCTCAAGCTCAACCCGAGAAGTGCGTGTTTGGAGTCCCTTCGGCAAGCTTCTCGGGTTCTTTATATCTCAATGGGAATGAAGCCAATCCCGACAAGATCAAGGCTATTGAGCAGATTGAAGCACCAAAGCTCGTCAAGGATGTCAGAAGGCTTGCCGGTTGCGTGGCTGCTCTCAGCAGGTTTATCTCTAAGTCTGCTAAGCGCGCCCTGCCATTTTTCAAGATTTTGAAAAAGGCAGGTCCAATGAAATGGACTCCCGAAGCGGAGGCTGCGCTGCAGGATTTAAAGAGGTACCTGTCCTCCGCTCCAATACTTGTCGCACCTAAGCCACAAGAGAAGTTGCTGCTATATATTGCGGCAACCAATCAAGTGGTTAGTGCTGCGTTAGTAGCGGAGAGGAAGCGGATGATGAGCCGGCAGCGAGGCAGGCGCATCCAGCGACAAGCAAGGGGCTTCGCCGTCAAGCTCTGGTCCCGACAAGGGCGGATCAGCGCGAGGTTGCGACAAGATCTGAGAAGAAGATGGTGCAGCGCCCAGTCTATTTGTCGGTTCCCATACGCAAGGGGCTAGGTCAAGGTACTCGGTGTGCGAAGTTGCTTTTCGGCCTCCTCATGGCCTCGAGAAAGCTGCGCCATTACTTCAAGCACATGAGATAACAGTTGTCACTCGCTTTCCGTTGAAAAGGATATTACAAAATCCGAAGCAGCAGGCGAGAATCGTCAGTGGGCCTTTGGAACTATCAAGCTTTGGTCTCAAGTTTGAAAGCACTTCAACTATCGGAGCGAGCATTGGCGGAATTCATAGCTGAATGGACACCAGCATAAGATGTAGAAATTACAGAGACAAGCATCCCGTCAAAGAAACAAATAAAGAGTGGCTGATGTACTTGATGGTGCCTTCTCGCTACAAAGGCGCCCGGTGCGGCGTGTTGCTTATCGCACCACCGGAGAGCACCTCAAGTACATAGTCGGATGCACTTTCCCAAGGAACAAGCAACAAACAATCTGCGAGTATGAAGGTTTGCTTGCGGTCTCGAGATTGCTGTAGACCTTGGGATTAAAAGCTCATCGTCGGGGGACTACATAGCTGGTGCGTTCGCCAAGTAAATAAAGATTATCGAGCCGTTGATGGAAGCTTACGTCGGTGAAGTGATAAAGCTAGAAGAGCACTTTGAAGGCTTGCAAATGGAACACGTTCAAGAGCTCGAGAATGATATAGTGATGGCCTCTCCAAATGTGCCGCACTTAAATTACATGGAACCAGGAATTTTTGTGCTCAAGCTGACTCGACCAACCGTAACAACATCAACGAGGACAGAGCAAGAAGAAAACTAGTTTCGGCGACTACTTTCCGGCGAGCTCCACGAAGCCGCCGCCAAGAAGGTCCCTAAAATCAACACAAATATCAACGAGGAGCAGTCTGCTCCGACAAACCATCTGATTTGTATCGTTGAAGCAAGCGCTCCCGACAAGTTCGCTCCGGCAAGCTTGCGGGATCATCAACTCGGCGGACCCACGAGGTCCTTGCCGTAGAAGCTGATGTTCCTTGATGATAGATGAGCCTTTAGTCCTTGTTGTCGAGCCACGAGGCTCCGGCATGGAAACACAACAAATCGTCCATTTCCTTGAGACGGAGAACTTCCGAAGAGCAAGAAGAAGCGGAAAAAGTAGCACGGCAGTCAAGTATGTACCGGTTTGTTGACAACATCCTGTGCGAGAAGAAGACTCAGCGGTGTGAAATTGAAGTGCATTTGCGGGAAGATGGGCCGAAGCTGTTGGCGAGAGATACATGGAGGCATATGTGGTCACCACATTGGCGCAAGGGCACTTGCGGCAAAGCTTTCGGCAAGGTTTCTTCGGCGAAGCCCTCCGGATGCAACTGCACAAGTAACAAAGTGTGAAGCGTGCAGTTCCATTCCAAGCAGATACACCAACCAGCTCAAACTCTCCGGGCGATCCCTTTATCCTGTCCCTTCTCGATGCAGGGGCTCGACATCCTCGGCCCTTTTCCCGAGCCGTCGGGGCTTTGAGTACTTATGCGTCGCAATCGACAAGTTCACAAAGTGGCGGAAGTGGAACCGGTGAGGAAGGTGACAGCCGATCGGCGGTCAAGTTCTTGGTCAATTGTTTGCCGTTTTGGGATTCCTAACAGAATCATCACCGACAACGGCACACAGTTCCTGAAACCGCACCTTCATGCGATCGCCCAAGATCTTGGCGCCAAGATCTGCTTTATACATTGCTCATCCGAGAAGCAGCGGTCAGCGAGAGAAACAAGCGCTGAAGTGCTGCGGGGACTCAAGACCAGAACTTTCGACGAGGCTGCGCAAGTCGGAAGGAGGCTGGATCGAGAGCTGCCGGTGGTTCTTTGGTCTATCGGGGCGGACGCCAAATCGAGCCAGCGGCGGACACCTTCGCTCTAGTCTACGGGCGAGGCAGTTCTCCCCACGGAACTTCGTATGCGGGTCTCCTCGAGTGCTCGCTTACGATGAGCTTGAGCAAGAGCAGCTGCGACAAGATGGCGCTGCTCCTCGAGGAAGATCGTCTTGAGCTGCTTTATCGAGCTGCTCGTTACCAGCAAGCTTTGCGTCGCTACCATAGCCGCAAAGTTAATGCGAGAAGCTTCAAGGAAAGGCGATCTTGTTCTTGGTAGCGTTCAATCCGCCAAGAATTCCAACAAGTTGGCCTTGAAGTGGGAAGGCCCTTATCGGGTGAAAGCGAGTCACTAGGCGGCGCTGTCCGCCTTGAGACGAAGATGGCCTTCGACGAGCAATTCCTGGAATATAGAGCATCTCGCAAGTTCTACCCATGAAGTAGCGGTTGCGGAACCCGTTCGGCAACCACCCTTTAATACAAGTCTTGCCGCTGTTACGTAATCCTTTGTACAAAGCGGCGCAGACCCGTGCATCGATAAAGCCTATGTTTGCGCACATTTTGTCAATACATGCTCTCATAATCATATATGCATGTGTTTACTAACATTTTGTGCAGCATCCGCACCGATAGCGATACGAGCCTCTAGGCTCCATAACTATTTTCTCTTCTTTCTTCTCAAACAAGAAGAAGGTTCATCCACCACAAGTTAACAGGGGAAGGAGAAGATAATGGTGTGGGCATAAGCGTCGCTCGAGGGCTGTCGCCTTGCGGAAATGGACAACAAAAAGCTAAGTTGCCAAAGTTTGAGCATTCGATTTTTAAATTTTAAAGTTATTTTCCTTGAGCGACCGCGCTTTGTATGGAAAACCCGTGTGCGAAGGAACCAAATCGTGACTGGTGGCGCCCTTACTTTGTTTGAGTCCGCTCAACAACTTAAGTGAGCTGCGGCTAGTCCGCGACAAGGTTGCTTGTCGGTGGCGACCCTTGACAGGCTGCTGAAGTTCCGCTTTTCGGCGCTCGCGGCAAGGGTGCTGCACCGGCAAGTTTCCTGGCGTGGGGCAGTAACATACAAAGCCAAGAGTCGAGTAAAGGAAGTAACATAGCAAATATTGCCGGGACAAAGTTATATTACAAAAATAACTTATTGCGGCCTTTGGCTAAATTGTTCACAGAACTGAAATAACAGCGAAGAGGAGAAGAAGGGTCGCCCGGCACCCAAGGCCAACAAGCCGAGAGTTGCGGGGGCTGCGGCAAGCCGGAGTTGCAGGGGCTGCGGTATCAGATAAGCCTTCGTCCCTTTTCTAGCATCCTTTTCATTAAAACATCCTACTCGGATACAGATCCGTGGAGAATGAAAGACATGAAGAGAGGATTACAAGTTTTAAATCGGATAAGGCCGAAGGATTACAATTTAAAAAGATAAGATGCCGTAATCCTTTTCTGTCCCTCTCTTGAGGAGGTAGGTCAAGGAGGCGAGAAGGACAAAAGGGCGCCTAGGCAAGCTACAGGTGCGAGAAGGCACCAAGGGAACATCGAGGGGCTGTCAGGGGCTTGAAGGCAGCGGCGCGGAGCGGGAGCTCGAGGCAGGCGGCGGGGCGTCGGCCCGCTGTCAAGGGCACTCGCCCTCGTACTCCGACTTAGCGGCCTTGGCGCCATCCCTCTTCCCCTTCCGCAGCCTCCCTCGCATGATCGCCCAGGAGGCGACCCGGGGAGTTCAAGGAGCGGCAGCAGCGGATGATGGGAGTCGCCGGTGGCCTGGCGGCGCCCGACAACTAGTGGGCCGCTACCCTCATCGTCGCTGTCGCTCTCCTCCTCGTCACTCTCACTCGAGGAATCTTGCTGTCGGAGGAGCTATCCCGCAGCACCGCGCGATGCCGAGATCCCGAAGACCTTGCGGAGAGAGATCACCCTCCATTAACAAAATGGAGGTAAACCCGCACTCATCGAGGCTGTGGATGCGGGTGAATGTCTTCCACCCACGATCAAGATACATCACATTAGGGGCTGGGAATACAACACGGACTCGCGTGTCGCTGATCCTGACCCCTCATGTGCGATCTCGATGTCTCGGGGCGGATCCGACTCCATCAGCGCTCATGACGGGCTGGAAGCGGAGGCGGCAACAGGCGCCAGCGCAGCTGATGAAGAACTCACAAGGTTCGTCCCTGTATGGACGCCCGCGGGGAGGAACCGCCCGGCGGAGGCGGAGGCAGCGCGCCGCCCGTCCGCTTCTTCCCGGCGCCTCGACCTCGTCCACGACCTCGCCCCTCCCTCTTCCTCTTGTGGCTGGCTCTGCCACCCAGGCGTGGGGTTGGGAGGGGCGCTGTCTATGGCGACCCTCGCCGCCACCGATGAAGAACCAAGGTTCCCTTTCTCCATGGCGAATGAGAGAAAGGGGATCGAGCTGAGAAAGGAAGAGATGGGAGAGTGCGGGCCTGCGCTCCCCTTCCGCTCTTTTTAAAAGAAGTAAGGTGGGGCTCGGCCGCCCCTTTCGATGAATCAGGGCATAGGAAGAGCAGGGAATCGGGGCCAACCCGCTGCCTCTGCTCATAGCGACCCGATTCCCACTTCCACCGTCCATGACCCCAAGAGCATGGGAACCACGTGGCGGGGTGCAGAACCGAGCGACGGATGAGGCGACCTCGCCGCCGCCCACTTCCCCCGGCCGCAATTGGGCGTGCCGTTATGGGAAACAGCGGCGGATCTGAGTGGATTTGGTTTGGACCCAGGCTGCGGCGTGCCCGTGCCTGTTTTGGGCCTGGCCCAGCGATTGCTCGGCACCGTGTATGTGCCAGAACCGGGGCGGAGTGGATTTGGTTTGGACCCAGGCAGCGGCGTGCCCGTGCCCTGTTTTGGGCCTGGCCCAACAACGCTTCGGCACCGTGTATGGTCCGAACCGGGGCTCTGTCGGTGTACTAAAGTAGGGGTACCTTAGTACCCGAACTTGTCTGCAGGCGGTCATGGCGTCCTCGTGGCAAGCCTTGCGAGGCGTCTGCCAAGACCCTCTCATGACCCTTGAGAAAACAAGACCCGGCAAGAGGAGCTTGCGGTGAGCCCTCAGAGCGAAGAACTCGAGAGGAAGAGACAAGGCCCGGCAAGAGGAGCTTGCCGGGAAGATAACTTTGGCACCTCAAGAAACACTTGCTAAGACACACCGCCCGTCCAGCAAGGCCGGCGTGTCATGCCCAATATCGACCCTATCCAAAAGGGACTCGGCGGTCCCACAAGGATAGACCATATTGAAACGCTTTACAAGGTGGATATCATTACATCAACATTACATAATAGATGGGGATACATACATAAGGCACAAATGCCACAAGAATACATCAACATCATATACAAGATCAACATCCGACTACGGATGAAACATAAAAAGAAACTCAAACGAAATCCACCCTGCTAGCCCAGGCTGCCGACCTGGAACCTAACCCCTGATCGAAGAAGCATAAGAAGAACTCCAACACAAACAAACATCGCTCTCGCGTCATGATCATCGCAAAACCTGTACACACTGGCTGGTGGTGTAGTAATCTGTGAGCCACGAGGACTCAGCAATCCCATTACCATGGGTATCAAGACTAGCAAAGCTTAAAGGGAAAGGAAGGGGTAAAGTGGTGAGGTTGCAGCAGCGGCTAAGCATATATGGTGGCTAACATACATAAATGAGGCGGGAAGAGAAACAAAGGCAGTCGTCAACTAGTAATGATCAAGAAGTGATCCTGAACTCCTACCTCGTCGGACATAACCCGAAACCGTGTTCTCCTCTCGATCAACCCGAAAAGAGACACTCACGGTTCACGCTACGGTTGATGTATTTTAATTAAGATCAACCGGGTTTTCTACAACGGACATTAACAAATTCCCATCCGCCACATAACCACAGGCACGGCTTTCAAAGTTTATACCCTGCGGGGTGTCCCAACAGCCCATGATAAGCTCTCGCGATCAGCGAAGGATATTCCTTCTCCCGGGAAGACCGATCAGTCTCGAAATCCGGCTACAAGACATTTCACAGCAATAAAACAAGACCAGCAAGACCTCCGGCGTGCGACACCCCGATAGTAGCTGCGGCGTATCTCGTCTCGAGCCACGACCGGATGAGCGATACGTCTGACAACCGGCGATACCCCAAGTTGCCTCGGGCGGCACCGCAAGTGGCTCTAGTTTGGACCAACACTTAGACAAGCATTGGCCGGGGGCTAAAATAAAGATGACCCTTGAGGCAGCGACTCCGGAGGAAAAAGGTAATAGGTGAGGCAAATGGTAAAACCAATGTTGGGCCTTCTGGAAAAGTCTTATTCAAAGCGAACTGTCAAGGGGTCCCATAAATCACCCGACCGCGTTAGGGGCGCAAAATCCGGGAACATAATACCGGTATGGCGGAAACTAGAGGCGGCAAGAGTGGAACAAAACACCAGGCATAAGGCCGAGCCTTCCACCCTTTACCAAGTATATAGATGCATTAATCAAATAAGATATATTGTGATATCCCAACAAGTAAACATGTTCCAACAAGGAACAACATCTCCATGTTCAACAAGGAACAAACTTCATCTTCACCTGCAACTAACAATGCTATAAGAGGGCTGAGCAAAGCGGTAACATAGCCAAACAACGGTTTGCTGGGAAGGGTGACAACGAGTTAGAGGTTCATGGCAATTTGGGATGGCTTGAGGAACAAGTGATAGGTAGCGCAGCATAGCGATAGAAACGATACAACTAGCATAGCAATGATAGTAATGAGATCCAGGGTAGCGGTCATCTTGCCTGAAATCCCACAAGGAAGAAGAAGCGAGTCCATGAAGAAGGCGAGCGGATGAAGCCGAACCAAGCGTGAGCGAGCGAATCCTCACGATCATAGCGAAAGCAGGAACTAAAGAAGAAGCACACAACATGGTAAACACACCACACATGAACAAGGCATGATGCACAAACAAGCATGATGAATGACAAGCCTACATGAAGCTACTCATGGCAAGGGATGATGCAAACAAGAGCAACACATCAAGGCAAGTTTAAATGAGGCCGGGAACAATATATAACAATTCCGGTCAGTCCTCATATGCAAATTTCGAAATTGGTCCAGATCTGAATAAACCTTATGTTCAAGTTGTTAAACAGAAAGTTAAGATGCACCACAATGATCTACACGAAATTCTAGTCAAGTTACATATAAAGTTCATTAGATTGAGACTACGACCTAGAAGATATGAGCAAAACAAGATAAGCATGGCATTGGTGCAAAATGCATACAAACATCAAGAAAACACCTCAAAACAAGGATGCAACATGATAATATGAAACTACATGCAAAATCAAGCAAGTTTCATATAGAGCACACTCAAAAGCGAACAGCAGTTCAACACATACACATAATACAAGTTATAGCAACAATCTGTCCAAAACAACAACTAGGCATATTGCAAGCATCAAAACAACATGCTACAGGACCTCAACAAGAAAACAAAAGGCATGGGCATGATCTACAGGTAAAGCATTACAAAACATGAACACTGAGCTATCTCCAGAAATCACTAGAACATGCTCAAAAACTCATGGCAAGATTGCAAATAATATGTTTAGGACATTGGCGAAATAACATCAGGTTGCAATGTTTAGAGCTATCAAACAACATGTTACAGGAACTTATCATGGCAAACAAAGGCATGGCATGAATCTACTCAAAGCATAGAACAAAAGTCCCTTACTGACCATAAGCCAAAGGGATCAGAAAATACAATAGCACCCATGTAAACATGGCAAGTTATATTACAGATTCATACATGGCGGGAACAACGATAAGTAGGCATGTTGGTGAGCTTGAACCACTCACCACAGAGCAATACATGGCATGGCAAGGCAACCAACAGCAATAAGACATGGCATAGGATCTATACATGGCAATAACAACATCATAGCATGCAAGGATCAACTACAACAACCTTGGCAAAATTGAATAACATGTAAACAATCTGCCAGGAACATTTTATAGCAAAAGTAGAGCTCGATTGACTCAAGCTATGGCACTCCATAATTGCAAACAAGGGCATGGATGGATAGAGCAAGACATGTTTAACAAAACATCCTTACTGAAGTATCTCAAAATATGCATGGATCTCTCAGTAGCATCAAGTTAACATGGCATAAAATATCATCAAAAGCAGTCTGAAATCAGCAACATCAAGACACCTAGTTTGCATGCTTGTGCTAGTCACCACAGAGATCACAAAAATACATGGCATACACCCTGGAAAGAAGACATGGCATATTACAAAACAGATGTAGGACTCAAGTCCATAGGGTGCACACATCAATCATGGCAAAAATGACAAAAGTGCATGTTACATTAAGAAGCAGTAACATCACATAGCCCTCTTGCAACAGCATTTCGGGCATCAAGATGAGCTCAAATGAAAATGATGCAATGAGATGAAATGATCTACTCTTCAAGACGAACATTTTGATATATTACACACACAAAACGGAGCCACGATGACAGAGTTATGATCGATGAAAATGCAACAAAAATGCAACAATTCCGGGGACTTGGTGGAATATCGGGGGAGGAAAGTCAACGCGGAGTTCTTCTCAGATCCGATCGGGGTTCGCGGAGCAGGGGCGAACATCGCGGAGTTAGCGCCAGCGAGGTCGAGATGGTGGGGCAGAGCGGTCCGGCGGATCCGAGGCGAAGCCTTGAGCAATGGCCGGCGGCGACCATCAATGAGGAAGAGGCAGCCGGCCTTGAAGCCCAGCCTTGAGGCGGCCTGCCCGGCTTGGAAAGAAGCGGCGGGCGAGCCACCAGCGAGGCAGCGCCAGCTCGGGAGGAAGCTAAAGCGCGAGCGGTAGCCGAAGCCTTGGCCTTCAGGCGGCGAGCCTCATGGTGCTGCTCCGGCGACGATGGGCCCTGCAGGCTTGCCCGGGCAGGCGGAGGCCGCTGTGGCTGGCTGTGGTGGAGGAGAGAGAAGAAGGCTGGCGGCGGTGGCGTGGCCTGACAGCAGTGGTGGGGGGCGGCGGGATTCTGTCGGCGGACGGACGTGTCCGATGGTGTGAGGTGGAAGAAAGCTAGGGTTCATCCATGAATTTGGAGAGGTTTGCACATATTTATAGATAGAGGAGCTAGGAGAGTCCAAATGGGCGCGGTTTTCGACTCTGTGATCGTGATCGAACGACCAAGAGCATGGAGGGAGTTAGATGGGTTTTGGGCCACTTTGGAAGGGTGTTGGGCTGCAAAGAAAGAGGGCTTCGGTTACCGGTTAACCGTTGGAGTATAACGACCTCAAATGATCCGAAACTTGATGGCGGTCTACGGTGCTATACCAAGGCCGCTTGACAAACCTCGAGGCATTCAGAGACCGTTTAACACCGGACACGAAAATAGGTAAAAAGGCGCGGGAGACATAGTGCGGATTGCAAAAGCGGACAACAGGGAAAATGCTCGGATGCATGAGGCGAACACGTATGCAAATCGATGCACATGATGACATGATATAAAATGCAGATGATGACATGGCAAAATGCAACACGCAAGCACATGACATAGCAGCAGCGGCGAATAAGCTGGAAGACACAGGCGCATCGAATCCGAGGCGTTACAACACTCCTCCACTAACAAGAGATCTCGTCCGAGATCTTAGGACCGAACGGAAGAGAAAAGGGATGAGGTGAAACAAGAACTGAAGAGAAGAAGAAAAGAATCGAGAGCACTCGAGAAGAAGAGAAAGCAGCGAGAATGGCGAGAATCAAAAGCTCACGGAATCAGATTGACTATGAAACCACTCGTTCTAAGCTGGAGTGGTTAGAATGAAAAAAGCGGATAAGGCTGAAAGGATTTAGGCAGCACACCGGTTGAACAAGGAAAGAATAGAACATGAGCTTGAGAAGATGGAATGACACTTGACGAGATAAACAACGCAATGCCTCCGGAAGATTTGAAAGAATTTTGAATGAAAAAAGAACTGAGAATAAAATGACAACTTGTGCCACGAATGGAATTGAAAGCAACCTTAGAAGAAGGATTGAGCGGAGTTGTTGAGAAAATCAACAACGAAAGAATAAACTTGTTGTGGACTTATAGGTAACATCTCAACATCATAAGGTGATAACCGGCCACAAGCGGAAATAATTGGATAGCTGAGAAGAACAAGAAATGCAAAACTCCACTTCAAAGAATCGGAGAATTAATTGCACTTGAGAGCGAGAAGAAAAGATATTTGAACTCCGCCAACAAAATCTTGATGAACTCTTGAAGAAAGATTTAAATCATGAAGAACCACCATGAAGAACTCCGGTAACAAAGGATGGCGAGATAAAATGAAGGAAGAAAGAATAAGACTAAAGCCTTGCGATGATTTAGATGGAGGTTCTGACGAGATGGACGAGCGAAATAATTGAACTCCGGAAAAGAAAAAGATGGAAAGACTTGGAAGTGGAATTTATTCCTCAAGAACAAACTCCGAAGGAAAGCATTACTCACTTGGATGAAATAAGAATAAGATTTATTGTATGCTTATCCTTCATCAAATAAAATTGATGACAAGCAATGGATTTGGCACAATACTTATTCTTCTTGAAAAGGATTGAGAAGTGACATATCGCAAACTTGAGAAGGTCTTCATGAACCACCGGTAGGATTGGAAAGAACGAATGAATTAAAATGATAATCAAGGAAAAAGAATCTTGAGCGAACCACCGTTAGAAATGAAAATGAGCGAAGAAGAGAACAAATTGCGGAAGAATTAGAAACCACGAAGATACTTGAGGAAAATTAGAGACAAGAGAGCGAAGAGATCGCGAACTGATTGAATGCTTGAGCGCTGCACGGAAGAATATTGAGGCGTAGGAAGGGCACGGATATAGAATAATTGGAGAGCGAATTTGAAAACTTAGAATGAAGAAATCTTCGAAAAGATGGCCTCCGGATGATCGAACAGAAAAGCAACTCCTGAAATACTCGGATGGGTGAAAAGAATTACTGGCTGGAAACAACTAGATAGGATAACATCGAGCTAGCACCATGAATCTCGGGAGAACGGACGAGATTTAAGAGAAACTCTACTTCGGTCTTCAAATGTTGAGAATGACGACGAGAATCACCACCAAAATTGTTGAGGTACTCCGGGAGAACAAAAAGCGAAGAGGTTGAGGCATACAATGAAATGATTTGAAATCGATCTTGGAGAAGGCAAGTGGCTGATGATATTCATTCTTACGTCACACTTGATAAGAATTGAGAATAACTCCGGGGGAAATTAGAAGAGTCAGGTAAGATCCTGGGAAAAGACCTGTGGGTTAGGGCCCACTGAAAAGAAAAACACCGTTGGAAAGGGATGATAAACAGATAGATGATGCATCGGAACAATAGAAATATTTGACTGAGGTGACAACCTCGAATTAGTTGGAACACCGACAAATCTCTTGAGCTGTCTTGAGAACTCCGGAAGGATAAACTAGCGAGAGGAGAATGAGCAGGGAAAACACTTGATCCAAGGAAAAGAATGAGATCAACCCGAAAAACTTGAATTGAGTGCGTCGGAAAAAGAAAGGGATGAAGAATGACGAACGAGACGAGAATTCACCGGTTGAAATAATTGAGGGAAGACTCCACACGAATGAAATAGATGCTCGAAAGAGATTCAAACTCCGGGAAGAAGAGGGTGGGAGGGCGGGAAAACAAAGACAACTTGGAAGGGAAAACCGACGAATAACTTGAAGAGAAAACACCGGTTGAAATCATTGAGGAGAGAGAGCAAAAACTTCACACAGTAGGATGGATACTCAATTACGGACTCCGGTTGGAAAAGAAGAAGGGAGGCGAATTGGGAAAAACAAGGGCAACTTCGGACAAGGAAAAACAACGACGTCGGAGGAAGAACTGAGGATTGAACTTGGCAAGGATGAAGAGGCTCGAGTCGACTTGGCGAGAAATGCACGGATGAAAAGGCGTTGAGGGCCAACGATCGAAAAACCAACTGCGTGATCCTAAAGAAAAATTTGAATGGGAAGAGGTAGTTCAAAACACCTACATCAAGATTCCTCACGGGCGGCGAAGGGGCAGAGGAGTAAAAAGAATTCCTACTCTCGATATAACTAGACACGAAAATAGTTTTCTTCTAGACTCACGGCCAACTACTACGATCAAACAAAGGGGCTCCTAGGGTCGGTCGAGGCTCTAATACCAACTTATCACGCCCAATATCGACCCTATCCAAAAGGGACTCGGCGGTCCCACCAAGGATAGACCGCATATTGAAGCAGCTTTACAAGGTGGATATCATTACATCAACATTACATAATAGATGGGGATACATACATAAGGCACAAATGCCACAAGAATACATCAACATCATATACAAGATCAACATCCGACTACGGATGAAACATAAACAGAAACTCAAACGACATCCACCACCTAGCCAGGCTGCCGACCTGGAACCTAACCCCTGATCGAAGAAGCAAAAGAAGAACTCCAACACAAACAAACATCGCTCTCGCGTCATGATCATCCCAAAACCTGTACCTGCAACTGGTGGTGTAGTAATCTGTGAGCCACGAGGACTCAGCAATCCCATTACCATGGGTATCAAGACTAACAAAGCTTAAAGGGAAAGGAAGGGGTAAAGTGGTGAGGTTGCAGCAGCGGCTAAGCATATATGGTGGCTAACATACATAAATGAGGCGGGAAGAGAAACAAAGGCAGTGCGTCAACTAGTAATGATCAAGAAGTGATCCTGAACTCCTACCTCGTCGGACATAACCCGAAACCGTGTTCTCCTCTCGATCAACCCGAAAAGAGACACTCACGATTCGCTTTACGGTTGGTGTATTTTAATTAAGATCAACCGGTTTTCTACAACGGACATTAACAAATTCCCATCGCCACATAACCGTGGGCACGGCTTTGAAAGTTTATACCCTGCGGGGTTGTCCCAACAGCCCATGATAAGCTCTCGCGATCAACGAAGGATATTCCTTCTCCCGGGAAGACCGATCAGTCTCGGAATCCGGCTACAAGACATTTCACAGAAATAAAACAAGACCAGCAAGACCTCCCGCGTGCCGACACCACGATAGTAGCAGCGCGTATCTCGTCTCGAGGCCACGACCGGATGAGCGATCGTCACGACAACCAGCGATACCCCAAGTTGCCTCGGGCGGCACATAAGTGGCTCTAGTTTGGACCAACACTTAGACAAGCATTGGCCGGGGGCTAAAATAAAGATGACCCTTGAGGCGCGACTCCCAAGGAAAAAGGTAATAGGTGAGGCAAATGGTAAAACCAATGTTGGGCCTTCTTTGGAAAAGTCTTATTCAAAGCGAACTGTCAAGGGGTCCCATAAATCACCCGACCGCGTTAGGGGCGCAAAATCCGGGAACATAATACCGATATGGCGGAAACTAGGGTGGCAAGAGTGGAACAAAACACCAGGCATAAGGCCGAGCCTTCCACCCTTTACCAAGTATATAGATGCATTAATCAAATAAGATATATTGTGATATCCCAACAAGTAAACATGTTCCAACAAGGAACAACATCTCCATGTTCAACAAGGAACAAACTTCATCTTCACTGCAACTAACAACGCTATAAGAAGGGCTGAGCAAAGCGGTAACATAGCCAAACAACGGTTTCTTGGGAAGGGTGACAACGAGTTAGAGGTTCATGGCAATTTGGGATGGCTTGAGGAACAAGTGATAGGTAGCGCAGCATAGCGATAGAAACGATACAACTAGCATAGCAATGATAGTAATGAGATCCAGGGTAGCGGTCATCTTGCCTGAAATCCCGCAAGGAAGAAGAACGAGTCCATGAAGAAGATGAGCGGATGAAGCCGAACCAAGCGTGAGCGAGCGAATCCTCACGATGCATAGCGAAGCAGGAACTAACAAGAAGAAGCACACAACATGGTAAACACACCACACATGAACAAGGCATGATGCACAAACAAGCATGATGCATGACAAGCCTACATGAAGCTACTCATGGCAAGGGATGATGCAAACAAGAGCAACACATCAAGGCAAGTTTAAATGAGGCGGGAACAACATATAACAATTCGGTCAGTCCTCATGCAAATTTCGAAATTGGTCCAGATCTGAATAAACCTTATGTTCAAGTTGTTAAACAGCAAGTTAAGATGCACCATGATGATCTACGAAATTCTAGTCAAGTTACATATAAAGTTCATTAGATTGAGACTCGGCCTAGAAGATATGAGCAAAACAAGATAAGCATGGCATTGGTGCAAAATGCATACAAACATCAAGAAAACACCTCAAAACAAGGATGCAACATGATAATATGAAACTACATGCAAAATCAAGCAAGTTTCATATAGAGCACACTCAAAAGCAGACAGCAGTTCAACACATACACACAATACAAGTTATAGCAACAATCATCCAAAACAGCAACTAGGCATATTGCAAGCATCAAAACAACATGCTACAGGACCTAAACAAGAAAACAAAAGGCATGGGCATGATCTACAGGTAAAGCATTACAAAACATGAACACTGAGCTATCTCCAGAAATCACTATAACATGCTCAAAAACTCATGGCAAGATTGCAAATAATACAGATTTAGGACATTGGCAGAAATAACATCAGGTTGCAATGTTTAGAGCTATCAAACAACATGTTACAGGAACTTATCATGGCAAACAAAGGCATGGCATGAATCTACTCAAAGCATAGAACAAAAGTCCCTTACTGACCATAAGCCAAAAGGGATCAGAAAATACAATAGCACCCATGTAAACATGGCAAGTTATATTACAGATTCATACATGGCAGGAACAACGATAAGTAGGCATGTTGGTGAGCTTGAACCACTCACCACAGAGCAATACATGGCATGGCAAGGCAACCAACAGCAAGAAGACATGGCATAGGATCTATACATGGCAATAACAACATCATAGCATGCAAGGATCAACTACAACAACCTTGGCAAAATTGAATAACATGTAAACAATCTGCCAGGAACATTTTATAGCAAAAGTAGAGCTCGATTGACTCAAGCTATGGCCCTCCATAATTTCAAACAATGGCATGGATGGATATATCAAGACATGTTTAAAAAAACATCCTTACTGAAGTATCTCAAAATATGCATGGATCTCTCTGTAGCATCAAGTTAACATGGCATAAAAATATCAGCAAAACAGGGCTGAAATCAGCAACATCAGGACACCTAGTTTGCATGCTTGTGCTATTCACCACAGAGATCACAAAAATACATGGCATACACCCCTGGAAAGAAGACATGGCATATTACAAAACACATGTAGGACTCAAGTCCATAGGGTGCACACATCAATCATGGCAAAAATGACAAAAGTGCATGTTCTGTTAAGAAACAGAAAGTAACATCACATAACCCTCTTGCAACAGCATTTCGGGCATCAAGATGAGCTCAAATGAAAATGATGCAATGAGATGAAATGATCTACTCTTGGGCGAACATTTTGACATATTACAGCATAAAATGGAGCAATGATGCAGAGTTATGATCACGATGAAAATGCAACAAAATACAACAATTCAGGGACTTAGTGGAATATCGGGGAGGAAAGTCAACCGGGTTCTTCTCAAATCCGATCGAGTGCGCAGGAGCAGGGGCGAACATCGCGGAGTTAGCACCAGCGAGTCGGGGATCAGCGGGGCGAGCAGTCCGGCGGATCGGGAGCCTTGTGAGCGGCCGGCGAAGCGGCGACCATCTGAGGGAAGGCCGTGGCCTTGGAAGCCAGCCTTGAGGCGGCGGCTGGCCAGCAGCGGAAAAGCAGCAGCGAGGCCACCAGCGAAACAGCGCCCGGCTCGGGAGGAGCTTCAGCAGGCGCTCAGGCGGCAGGCCTCATGGTGGCTGCTCCGGGCGACGATGGGCCTTGAGCTTACCCCGGCCCAGGCGAGCCTTGATGGCTGGCAGCAGTGGGAGGAGAGAGAAGGGCGGCGGTGGCGGTGGCGTGGCAGCAGTGAGTGGTGGGGCGTGGCGGGATTCTGTCCGGCGGACGGACGTGTCGATGGTGTGAGGTGGAAAAAGCTAGGGTTCATCATGAATTTGGAAGGTTGCACATATTTATAGATAGAGGGAGCTAGGAGAGTCAAATGGGCGCGGTTTTTGACCCGCGATCATGATCGAGCGACCAAGAGCATGGAGGGAGTTAGATGGGTTTTGGGCCACTTTGGAAGGGTGTTGGGCTGCAAAGAGAAAGAGGGCTTTACGGTTACCGGTTAACCGTTGGAGTATAAACGACCTCAAATGATCGAAACTTGCAGGCGGTCTACGGTGCTATACCAAGGCAGCTTGACAAACCTCGGGGCATTCGAGACCGTTTAACACCTGCACGAAAAAAGAGGTAAAAGGCGCGGGAGACATAGGAGTGCGGATTGCAAAAGCGGACAACGGGAAAATGCTCGGATGCATGAGGCGAACACGTATGCAAATCGATGCACATGATGACATGATATAAAATGCAAATGATGACATGGCAAAATGCAACACGCAAGCACATGACATAGCAGCGATGGCGAATAACTGGAAGACACTGGCGCGTCGAATCCGAGGCGTTACGGCGGCGACAAGCTCGGCGCGACAAGAACCTTGCGGCAAGGTACTCACAGCGACAGCGACCTCTCTTCATCTCCGCTCCATCTCACCCGCAGCGTGTCACCACAGGGCTCTCCCAAGCAGCGTGTCGATGGGCTGTGCAGCCAGCGGGGAGCAGCGATAGCGGTGACAGGCTACCATCATGGCAAGCGGGCGCGCTTGGCGGTCCTGTTACTTTGTAGTTCTGCGGTGGATCAAGGGCACTGCGACCGCCCTCTTCCTCTTGTGGCTGGTTCGCCACCCGGGCGTGGGGTTGGGAGGGGCGCTGTCTGTGGCGACCCTCGCCGCCACCGATGAAGAACAAGGTTCCCTTTCTCCATGACGAATGAGAGAAAGGGGGGAAGCGAGTAAAGGAAGAGATGGGAGAGTGCGGAGCCTGCGCTCCCCTTCGCTCTTTTAAAAGAAGCAAGGTGGGGCTCGGCTGCCCAGCAGTGAATCAGGGCATAGGAAGAGCAGGGAATCGGGGCCGACCTGCTGCCTCTGCTTCATAGCAGACCCGATTCCACTTCCACCGTCCGCGACCCCAGAGCATGGGAACCACGTGGCGGGGTGCAGAACCGAGGCCACGGATGAGGCGACCTCGCCGCCGCCCACTTCCCCACGCCGCAATTCACGCGTGCCGTTCTGAAAGGCAGCGGATCTGGTGGATTTGGTTTGGACCCAGGCAGCGTGCCGTGCCTGTTTTGGGCCTGGCCAACGGCCTTCGGCACCGTGTATGCCCGAACCGGGGCGGAGTGGATTTGGTTTGGGCCAGGCGCGCGTGCCGTGCCTGTTTGGGCCTGGCCCAACAGCGCTTCGGCACCGTGTATGCCCGAACCGGGGCTCTGTCGGTGTACTAAAGTAGGGGTACCTTAGTACCCGAACACATCTGCAGGCGATCATGGCGTCCTCGTGGCAAGCCTTGCGAGGCGTCGCCAAGACCCTCCTCGACCCTTAAGAAAATAAGACCCGGCAAGAGGAGCTTGCGGTGAGCCATCAAGAACAAAGTAATCAAGACCCCAGCAAGAGGAGCTTGCGGGAAGGCCACTCGGTAGCGAAGAAACAAGGCCCGGCAAGAGGAGCTTGCTGGGGAAGGCCTGATGAGCGATAAGCTCAGCGCGACAAGAACCTTGCGCGAAAAGTACTCGCCCGCGACAAGTGACCTCTCTTCATCTCGCTCCAGCTCACCAGCGTGTCACCACGGGGCTCTCCCAAGCTGCAGCGTGTCGATGGGCTGTGCAGCCAGTGAGGAGCAGCGATAAGCGGCTGACAGGCTACCATCGTGGCAAGCAGACGCGCCAGCGGTCTGTTACCTTTGTTGAGGCGGCCAGAGGCGGGCATTGATGACTCTTGTCCCTTGCCGTCGAGTTAGGTATAGATTACTGTACCTTTATGCAGGCGGTGTACCAACCTATGTTTTACCATCTTACCCTTGTCTACTTGCCACATGTGGTGACCCTTATGCCTATAAAAGGAGGCCCAAGTGCAACATAGAAAGGGTTCGGTTCAACTCGGCTTAGTTCATTCTACTCATACGAGACCACACTCAGGCTAGGTTTTGTAGCTCCCATTGCTCCCTAGCAAGAACACAAGATAATCCACAAAGCAGCAGTAGGAGTATTATCTCTCCGGAGAGCTCCGAAGCTGGGTAAATCTTCTCGTGTGCATCGCTTCGATCCGCTCTTTGTGCAATCTCCGCCCCCCTCCGAACCACAAGGGACCCATGTCCCATAGGTGCTCGTGGGACACGATCAGTTCTCCCCGACATCTTTGGCGCGCCAGGTAGGGGGCGTCGAGGCTGTGTGAACCCGATCCGGCGGTTACACGAGCAACTTCATCAACATCTTCGTCGACATGGCGCCGAAGAAGAAGTCTTCGGCAGCAGCAGAGCCGTCGCGTCGAACCCACCACCACGGGCTGTCGGTGGTGGGGAAGCTTTGGCGGAGGAACGGCATCATCGAAAGAGCCCACAATGCCGCCAGGTCAAGGACAAGGCAACACAGGCGTCGGCGTCCAGAGTCCGCACAGCGTTCTTCGCCAGGAGGCAGCGGGACCGGCAAGCGTCATGATGCTCAGCGGCACCATCGCTCGCTGGATCAAGGCCAAGCTGGAGGATCCGAGGCCCTCGAGACCGCATGCACCCAGCATCTTTGATGCAAGCGAAGTCTGATCGCTTAGGCGGGATGCTGCTCCTCTAACTTGGTTAGGAGTCGAGCACATCCGTTCTTCGCTCAAATCGCCGTTGCCGCCAACCACACTAGCGGAAGCCTTGGCTGAAACTCACTTACTTCTAGATTACCCTCAGCGGCCGATAAGGTCGACGAATGGAGGCCACAATTCAAGTCTCATCGCCGGCCGCCAGTGGCGCGTCCGAGCAACGAGTGCCTGCGCAGCGCGGCAAGCGACAAAGCGCGAGCTGATGGCGGCGAGACTTGCGAAGTGCAGCCACCGTGCACTCCCCTTCGAAGGCCAAGATCGCCGACTCGCGGATCCACCTCGGCGGTGACTCCACAGCGTCGTCGGATCCATGAGCTTCCCGCGACCAGCGCCAAGTTCTCCATGACAGCAAGAAGAATACGCTCAAACCCGTATCGGCGCCCGAAGAAGCGCGTCGTCGATCCGACCAGCGTGCGGGCCTGCTGTCGATATGCATGCGCCCGAAGAACGAGGCGACTTGCCGTCTGTGATGAGTTGCCCTGCGTTCACCGTGAGCTGCGGCAAATCGGTGGCCCGACAAGAAAAACTTCAAACCAGATGTGCGGAGAAGTATGATGGCAGGACACACCCATCGGAGTTCCTCGGCATCTAATCCATCGCGGTGCAAGCTGCGGGGGCGAGGCGACAAGATCCTCGCCAACTACTTTCCACGGTGCTCAAGCCAAGCGTCGGATCTTGGCTCATGCACTTGCGGATGGCTCTATTTCTTCTTGGGCAGATTTGTGCCACCAGTTTGTTGGCGCCTTCACGGTGACCACAAGCCTCATGGCCAGGAGAGTGATCTCCACCTGCTTGCCCGAGAAGGAGGAGTCTCTGCGCAAGTTCATCGAAGATTCGATCAAGTGCACTACAACATCGGGCGTCCACCTGCTGCGATGATGGTGCATTCCATCGAATGTGCGAAACGCGAGGATGAGGGAGGAGATGGCGATGTGCAAAGTGAAAGGCGTCGGTGAGCTCTCATACTGGCCGACAAGTGTGCTGTGCTGAAGAAGGAAGAAGACTCCGAGGAGAGAATGTGGGGCAGAGTCGGCGGTGAGGAGATCGCCCGGCAAGAAAAGCGGCGGCGAAACAACGAAGGAAGAAAAACCAAGAAGTACTAGTTGTCGAGCAGTCCGGCAAGGATGGTGCATAACAAAGCCAAGGCTGGTGGCTCCGGCAAGGAGGTTGCCGTTAGCGCCGACCGCCAAGCTGTGGCGGCCGCCGACAAACGACAGCTCAACAAGCGATCTTGTAAGATCCACGCACCAAGGGCCACGATCTTGAGCTGCAAGAAAGTCGAGCAACTTGTTGAGCTCTGAGAGCTGAATCTGGCGTGACAAGGAGAAGGCCCAAGAAGATGCAGGTGCAGCAAGTAAGAAGAGACCGGTCGGGGAGGCGCATGGCAAAAGCCAAGCGGCGGCAAGGAGGCAGACCTCCCGTGGCGCGACAAGGAAGAAGATGAAGATGAAGAGGGCGAAGACATGGAAGGCGATGAAGTGAGCGAGCAAGAGTTTCAAAAACAGCGAGAGGTCCTTTGCGTTGGCGGTGGTGCTTCTCTGCATACCTCGCACCGCCAACTCAAACAATGGATCGCGTGAGGTTAATGCAGCGAGACCCTCCATAGATTCACGCAAACCTCTGAAATGGTCCAACACGCCCATCATTTTTGACATTGAGGACCACCTGATCGCATCACTGCGGTCGGGTGCTTGCCGATGTTGGTCTCACCAACCATCCATAACCTCAAAGTCACAAAGATGTTGGTTGGCCAGCGGGGCGGCCTGAACCTAATCTCCTCTGCGGTGCTCCAAAGCTTCAAATCCCGACAGCGAGCTCGAAGAAACTGGTACTTTCAAGGAATCAACCCGAGGAAGGAGCAAGCCCAAAGGGAAGATCACGTTGCGGTAACATTGACGTGAGCTCAACTTCAGAGCTGAGAGGTCACGTTTGGCGTCGCCGATTTCCCATTGCACTACAATGGCATACTTAGCCGTCCGGCACTCGCCAAGGTCATGGCCGCCTCTCATTATGCTTACAACCTACTCAAGATGCCCGGCCCGATAAGCGTCATTTCTGTCCATGGCGACAAGAAGGATGCACTTATCTGCGCCGACAAGATTCGGGATGCAGCAGCATACGGATAGCAAACCACTTGCGGCTGAAGCTCCGGGGAAGAAAGACCACCAAGTCCGGCAAAGCTCTGTTGCCCACTCCGGCAGCGCACCTCCTCGGTGCTGCGCTACCGTCGAGGCGCACCATCGAGCTCCACCGGCAAGTGCAAGAAGGCGATGGCGGCTCGCCGAAGACCAAGAAGGTGCCGCCAAGGAGGACAACTGGTGGTACCTTCACCATCGATGCAGCAGTTGACCCTAAATAGGAAGGCGAGCTCGTTGCTTTCCTGCGGGCGAATGTCGATGTGTTTGCGTGGCAACCATCTGACATCCCCGGTGTTCCCAGGAAAGTAATTGAGCACCATCTAGCGGTCTGTCCTCACGCACGGCCCGTCAAGCAAAAAGTTAGGAAACAGGCGGTGGGCGCCAAGAGTTCATAGCGAAGAAATCAAGAAGTTGGAAGCAGCGGGACTTGTCGAGTACTTCATCCCGTGGTTGGCCAATCCGGTGGTTATGCATAAGGCTAATGGGAAATGGAGACTTTGTATTGACTTCACGATGTTAATAAAGCTTGTCCCAAAGACCCATTTCCCTTGCAGCGTGTCGACCAGATTATTGACTCCACGGTGGATGTGATCTGCTTTCATTTCTTGATGCATATTCAGGATATCATCGGATCTTCATGGCGAAGAGGATGAAGAAAACCGCATTCATTACACCATGTAGCGCGTCTTGCTTCATCTGAATGCCTTTCGGTTTAAAGAATGCTGGTTCAACCTTTGCAAGAGTAGTCCATGATGCCTTTGAGCATGAGATACGAAATGTAGAAGCTTACATGGATGATATAGTGGTCAAAAGCAAGGACAAAGCAACTCTGATTCAGGATTTGGATGAGACATTTGAAAATCTGCGCAAGATCAACCTCAAGCTCAACCCCGAGAAGTGCGTGTTTGGAGTCCCTTCCGGCAAGCTTCTCGGGTTCTTTGTATCTCAACGGGGAATCGAAGCCAATCCCGACAAGATCAAGGCTATTGAGCAGATTGAAGCACCAAAGCGCGTCAAGGATGTCAGAAGGCTTGCCGGTTGCGTGGCTGCTCTCAACAGGTTTATCTCTAAATCTGCTGGCGCGCCTGCCATTTTCAAGATTTTGAAAAAGGCAGGTCAATGAAATGGACTCGAAGCGGAGGCTGCGCTGCAGGATTTAAAGAGTACCTGTCCTCCGCTCAATACTTGCCGCACCTAAGCCACAAGAGAAGTTCTTGCTATATATTGCGGCAACCAATCAAGTAGTTAGTGCTGCATTAGTGCGGAGAGGAAGCAGATGATGAGCGGCAACGAAGGCGAGCGCATCCAGCGACAAGCAAGGGAAGCTTCGCCGTCAAGCTCTGGTCCCGACAAGGACGGATCAGCATGGAGTTGCGACAAGATCTGAAGAAGATGGTGCAGCGCCCAGTCTATTTTGTCGGTTCCCTTCTGCGGGGGCTAGGTCAAAGGTACTACGGTGTGCGAAGTTGCTTTTCGGCCTCCTCATGGCCTCGAAAGCTGCGCCATTACTTCCAAGCACATGAGATAACAGTTGTCACTCGCTTTCCGTTGAAAAGGATATTACAAAATCCGAAGCAACGAGCAGAATCGTCAGTGGGCCTTTGGGCTGTCAAGCTTTGGTCTCAAGTTTGAAAGCACTTCAACTATCGGAAGCGAGAGCATTGGTGGAATTCATAGCTGAATGGACACCAGCATAATATCAGAAATTACAGAGACAAGCATCCCGTCAAAAAGCAAATAAAGAGTGGCTGATGTACTTGATGGTGCCTTCTCGCTACAAAGCGCCGGTGCGGCGTGTTGCTTATCGCACCATCGGAGAGCACCTCAAGTACATAGTCGGATGCACTTTCCCAAGGAACAAGCAACAAACAATACTGCAGTATGAAGGTTTGCTTGCGGTCTCGAGATTCTTGTAGACCTTGGGATTAAAAGCTCATCGTCGGGGGACTATGGCAACTGGTGCGTCCGCCAAGTAAATAAAGATTATCGAGCCCGTTGATGGAAGCTTCACGTCGGTGAAGTGAGAAAGCTAGAAGAGCACTTTGAAGGCTTGCAAATGGAACACGTTCAAGAGCTCAGAATGATATAGCTGATGGCCTCTCCAAATGTGCCACACTTAAATTACACATGGAACCAGGAATTTATGTGCTCAAGCTGACTCGATAACCGTAACAACATCAACAGGACGAGAGCAAGAAGAAAACTAGTTTCCGGCGACTACTTTCGGTGAGAGCTCCACGAAACCGCCGCCAAGAAGGTCCTTAAAATCAACACAAATATCACTTTCGGGAGCGATCTGCTCCGACAAACCCTCTGATTTGTATCGTTGAAGCAAGCGCTCCCGACAAGTTTAGCTCCGGCAAGCTTGCCGGGATCATCAACTCCGGCGGACCCAAGGTCCTTGCGGTAGAAGCTGATGTTCCCTTGATGATAGATGAGCCTTTAGTCCTTGTTGTCCGAGCCACGAGGCTCCGGCCGACACAACAAATCGTCCATTTCCTTGAACGGGAGAACTTCCGAAGAGCAAGAAGAAGCGGAAAAAGTAGCCACGACGGTCAAGTATGTCTGAGAAGAAGACTCAGCGGTGTGAAATTGAAGTGCATTTGCGGGAAGATGGGCGAGAAGCTGTTGGCGAGATACATGGAGGCATATGTGGTCACCACATTGGCGCAAGAGGCACTAAGCAAAGCTTTCGGCAAGGTTTCTTACGGCGAAGCCCTCGAGGATGCAAGCTGCACAAGTAACAAAGTGTGAAGCGTGCAGTTCCATTCCAAGCGGATACTCAACCAGCTCAAACTCTCAGAGCGATCCCTTTATCCTGGCCCTTCTCGGTGCGGGGGGCCGACATCCTCGGCCCTTTTCCCGAGCCATCGGGGCTTTGAAATGCTTATGCGTCGCAATCGACAAGTTCACAAAGTGGCGGAAGTGGAACCAGTGAGGAAGGTGACAAGCACGATCGGCGGTCAAGTTCTTGGTCAATTGTTTGGCGTTTTGGGATTCTAACAGAATCATCACCGACAACGGCACACAGTTCACGAGCCGCACCTTCATGCGATCGCCCAAGATCTTGGCGCCAAGATCTGCTTTGCTACATTGCTCATCCGAGAAGCAACGGTCAGCGAGAAAACAAGCAGCTGAAGTGCTGCGGGGACTCAAGACAGAACTTTGAGGCTGCGCAAGTCTGAAGGAACTGGATCGAGGCTGCGGTGGTTCTTTGGTCGTCGGGGCGATGCCGTCGAGCCCTGGCGGACACCTTGCGCTCTAGTCTACGGGCGAGGCAGTTCTCCCCACGGAACTTCGTGTATGGGTCTCCTCGAGTGCTACGCTTACGATGAGCTTGAGCAAGAGCAGCTGCGACAAGATGTGCGCTGCTCCTCGAGGAAAGATCGTCTTGAGGCTCTGTATGAGCTGCCGTTACCAGCAAGCTTTGCGTCGCTACCATAACCGCCAAAGTTAATGCAGAGCTTGAGGCGACCTTGTTCTTGGCGCGTTCAATCCGCCAAGAATTCCAACAAGTTGGCCTTGAAGTGGGAAGGCCCTTGTCGGGTGAAGCGAGTCACTAGGCCAGGCGCTGTCATGCCCAGAGACCGAAGATGGCCTTCGGTGAGCAATTCTGGAATATAGAGCATCTTCGTAAGTTTTACCCATGGTAGCGGTTGCGGACCCGTTCAGCAACCACCCTTGCTATACAGAATCTTGCCGCTGTTGCATGTAATCCTTTGTACAAAGCGAGTATGAGACCACATGCATCGATAAAGCCTATGTGTTGCGCACATTTTGTCAATACATGCTCTCATAATCATATATGCATGTGTTTACTAACATTTTGTGCAGCATCCGCACCGGTAAACAATATGAGCCTCTAGGCTCCATAACTATTTTCTCTTCTTTCTTCTCAAACAAGAAGAAGGTTCATCCACCCACAAGTTATCCGGGGAAGGAGAATATAATGGTGTGGGCATAAGCGTCGCTTCGAGGCTGTCGCCTTGGGAAATGGAGAACAGAAAAGCTAAGTTGCCAAAGTTTGAGCATTTGATTTTAAATTTTAAAAGTTATTTTCCTTGAGCGACCGCGCTTTGTATGGAAAACCCGTGCCTTGAAGGAACCAAATCGTGACTGGTCGCGCCCTTACTTTGTTTGAGTCCGCTCAACAACTTAAATGAGCTGCGGCTAGTCCGCGACAAGGTTGCTTGTCGGTGGCGACCCTTGATTGAACTCTCTGAAGATTCGCTTTTCGGCGCTCATGACAAGGGTGCTGCAAGCAAGTTTCCACTGAAAAGTGTAGGGCAGTAACATACAAAGCCAAGAGTCGAGTAAATGAAGTAACATAGCAAATATTGCCCGAACAAAGTTATATTACAAAAATAACTTATTGCGGCCTTGGCTAATTGTTCTCGAGAACTGAAATAACAGCGAAGAGGAGAAGAAGTGCTTGCGGCACCCAAGCCCAACAAGCGAGTTGCGGGGGCTGCGGCAAAGCCAGAGTTGCGGGGCTGCGGTGTCGAGATAAGCCTTCGTCCCTTTTCTAGCATCCCTTTTTCATTAAAACATCCTACTCGGATCTGATCCGTGGAGAATGAAAGACATGAAAGAGAGGATTACAAGTTTTAAATCTGGATAAGGCCGAAGGATTACAATTTAAAAGATAAGATGCAGTAATCCTTTTCCTGTCCCTCTCTTGAGGAGGTAGGTCAAAGAGGCGAGAAGGACAAAAGGCGCCTAGGCAAGCTACAGTGCAGAAGGCACCAAGGGAACATCCAGGGGCTGTCAGGGGCTTGAGGCAGCCAGGCGCGGAAGCGGGGCTCGAGGCAGGCGGCGGGGCGTCGGCCACGCTGTCAAGGGCACTATGCCCTCGTACTCGACAGCGGCCTTGGCGCCATCCTCTTCCCTTCAGCTTCCCTCGCCCGGTCGCCCAAGAGAGCGACCGGGGAGTTCAAGGGCAGCGGCGGATGGGGTCGCCCGGTGGCCTTGCAAGCGGCGCCCGAGCAACTAATCGGGCCCGCTACCCTCGTTGTCGTTGTCGCTCTCCTCCTCGTCACTCTTGCTCGAGGGAATCTTATTGTCGGAGGAGCTATCCACGCAGCACTTGCCCGAAATGCCGAGATCCCGAAGACCTTGGCGGAGAGGAGATCACCCTCCATTAACAAAATGGAGGGTAAACCCCTCATCGAGTGTGGATGCGGGTGACGTCTTCCACCCACGATCAAGATACATCACATTAGGGGCTGGGAATACAACACGGACTCGCGTGCCGCTGATCCACAGCCCCTCATATGCGATCTCGATGTCTCGGCGGATCCGACTCCATGGCGCTCATGTGACGGGCTGGAAGCGGAGGCGGCAATGGCGCCAGCGCAGCTGACGAAAAACTTCGCAAAAGTCGTCCCCTTTATGGACCGCCCGAGGAGGAACCGCCAGCGGAGGAGGAGGCAATGCGCCGCCCGTCCGCTTCTTCCCGGCGCCTCGACCTCGTCCACGACCTCGCCCCTCCATCTTCCTCTTGTGGCTGGCTCTGCCACCCGGGCGTGGGGTTGGGAGGGGCGCTGTCTGTGGCGACCCTCGCCGCCACCGATGAAGAACCAAGGTTCCCTTTCTCCATGGCCGAATGAGAGAAAGGGAGGCGAAGCTGAGAAAGGAAGAGATGGGAAAGTGCGAACCTGCGCTCCCCTTCCGCTCTTTTAAAAGAAGCAAGGTGGGGGCTCGGCCGCCCTTTCAGTGAATCGGGGCATAGGAAGAGCAGGGAATCGGGGCCGACCTGCTGCCTCTGCTATAGCAGCCCAGTTCCCACTTCCACCGTCCGCGACCCCAAGAGCATAGGAACCACGTGGCGGGGTGCGAGAAGAAGCTGACGGATGAGGCGACCTCGCCGCCGCCTTCCCCATGGCGCTTGCAATTGGTGGCGTGCGTTCTGGGAATCTGGCGGATCTGGATGGTTGGTTTGGACCCGAGCAGCGTGTGCCCGTGCCTGTTTTGGGCTGGCCATGGCCTTCGGCGCCGTGTATAGCCGGAACCGGGGCCGGAGTGGATTTGGTTTGGGCCGGCAGCGCGTGCCGTGCCTGTTTTGGACCTGGCCCAACAGCGCTCGGCACCGTGTATGGCCCAGACCGGGGCTCCTATCGGTGTACTAAAGTAGGGGTACCTTAGTACCCCGAACACTCTGCTATGAGCGATCGCGGCGTCCTCGTGGCAAGCCTTGCGGGCGTCTGCCAAGACCCTCATGACCCTTGAGAAAACAAGACCCGGCAAGAGGATCTTGCGTGAGCCAATCAAGAACAAAGTAATCAAGACCCGGCAAGAGGGCTTGCGGGAAGAATACTCGGTAGCGAAGAAACAAGGCCCGGCAAGAGGAGCTTGCGGGGAAGGCTGGTGGCGATAAGCTCGGCGCGACAAGAACCTTGCTGACAAAGTACTCGCCATGACAAGTGACCTCTCTTCATCTCGCTCCAGCTCACCCGTAGCGTGTCACCAGGGCTCTCCCAAAACAGCGTGTCGATGGGCTGTGCAGCCAGCGAGGAGCAGCGATAAGCGGCTGACAGGCTACCATCGTGGCAAGCGGAGGCGCGCCAGCGGTCCTGTTACCTTTGTTGAGGCGGCGAGGCGGGCATTGATGACTCTTGTCCCTTGCCGTCGAGTTAGGTATAGATTCTGTACCTTTGTCAGGCGGTGTACCAACCTATGTTTTACCATCTTACCCTTGTCTACTTGCCACATGTGGTGACCCCTTATGCCTATAAAGGAGGCCCAAGTGCAGCGTGAAAGGGTTCGGTCCAACTCGGCTTAGTTCATCATACTCATACGAAACCACACTCGGGCTAGGTCTTGTAGCTCCCATTACTCCCTAGCAAGAACACAAGATAATCCACAGAGCAGCAGTAGGGTATTATCTCTCCGGAGAGCTCGAAGCTGGGTAAATCCGCTCGTGTGCATCGCCTCGATCCGCTCTTTGTGCAATCTCCGCCCCCCTCCGAACCACAAGGGACCCAGGTCCCGTAGGTGTTTGTGGGACACGATCAGTTCTCCCCGACAGTGCGTATAATCCATGGACTCAACATTAGTCATAATCAACTCACATATTTATTGCCAAAATCTACAAGTCATCAAAACTAAGCACTACGCGCATGCTCCTAGGGGGATAGATTGGTAGGAAGAAACCATCGCTCGTCCCCGACCGCCACTCATAAGGAGGACAATCAAAGAAACACCTCATGCTTCAAATTTGTTACACAACGGTTACCATACGTGCATGCTACGGGACTTGCAAACTCCAACACAAGTATTTCTCAAATTCACAATTACTCAACTAGCACGACTCTAATATTACCATCTTCATATCTCAAAACAATCATCAAGTATCAAACTTCTCATAGTATTCAATGCACTCTATATGGAAGTTTTTATTATACCCATCTTGGATGTCCATCATATTAGGACTAATTTTATAGCCAAAGCAAATTACCATGTTGTTATAAAAGACTCTCAAAATAATATAAGTGAAGCATGAGAGATCAATAATTTCTATAAAATAAAACCACCACCGTGATCTAAAAAGATATAAGTGAAGCGCTAGAGCAAAATTATCTAGCTCAAAATATATAAGTGAAGCACATAGAGTATTCTAATAAATTCCGATTCATGTGTGTCTCTCCCAAAAGGTGTGTACAGCAAGGATGATTGTGAAACTAAAAATCAAAGAGTCAAATCATACAAGACGCTCCAAGCAAAACACATATCATGTGGTGAATAAGAATATAGCCTCAAGTAAAGTTACCGATGAGCGAAGAGGAAGAGGGGATGCCTTAGGGCATCCCCAAGCTTAAACTTTGGTTGTCCTTCAATTTCACCTTAGGGTGCCTTGGGCATCCCCAAGCTTAAACTCTTTCCAGTCCTTATTCCAAAATCCATCCAATCTTTACCCGAAAACTTGAAAACTTCACAACACAAAACTTAAACAGAAAATCTCATGAGCTCCGTTAGTATATGAAAACAAATCACCACTTTAATGTACTGTAATGAACTCATTCTTTATTTACATTGGTGTTAAACCTACTATATTCCAACTTCTATCTGGTTCATACCCCCCGATACTACTCATAGATTCATCAAAATAAGCAAACAACAAACGAAAAACAGAATCTGTCAAAAACAGAATAGTCTGTAGTAATATGTATCAAACTTATATACGGAACTCCAAAAATTCTGAAATAAATAGGTGGTGCGTGCGGAATTTATATATTAATCATATGCAAAATAATCAACCTAAAAGCACTCTCCAGTAAAAATGGCAGCTAGTATTGTGGCGCTAAAGTTTCTATTTTTACATCAAAATCATAAAGACTTCACCCAAGTCTTCCCAAAGGTTCTACTTGGAACAAACAATAATTAAAACATAAAACCACATCTAAACAGAGGCTATATGAATTATTTATTACTAAACAGGAACAAAAATCAAGGAAAAAAATAAAATTGGGTTGCCTCCCAACAAGCGCTATCGTTTAACGCCCCTAGCTAGGCATTGAGATTTCAATGATGCTCACATGAAAGACAAGAATTGAAGCACTTGAGATCATCATGTAGCATGTTAAAAGAACATCTGAGTCTAACATACTTCCTATGCATAGGCATCTTATAGGCAAACAAATTATCAAGACAAGTAAAACCACCATATGCAAGGAAGAAGAAAGAAACAATAGCAATCTCAACATGGCGAGAGGTAATTTAGTAAGATAAAAATTCCTAGAACCATATTTTCCTCTCTCATAATAATTACATGTAGGATCATAGGAAAATTCAACAAAATAGCTACCACATAACATATTATCAACACGATCCACATGCATGCGAAGTTGACACTCTTCCAAAATAGTGGGATTATCATTAACTAAAGTCATGACCTCTCCAAACCCACTTTTATCAAAAATTTCATAAGATTGAACATTCTCCGAATATGTGGGATCTAAAGTTGAAAATCTTCCCAACCCACTTTAAATATTATTGCAAACACTATTATCAATCTCATATTCATCATGGGGCTTAAATAATTTTCAAGATCATAAGAAGAATCACCCCAATCATGATCATTGCAACAAGTAGTAGACATAGCAAAACTAGCATCCCCAAGCTTAGGGTTTTGCATATTATTAACACAATGGACATCAAGAGAATTTATAGTAAAATCATTGCAATCATGCTTTTTATTAGAGGGAGCTATCGTGAATCTCTTCATAAATTTCTGCATCACAATATTCAGAATCATGGATTTCAAGCAAAACCTCATAAAGATAGTCTAGTGCACTCAACTCACTAGCAATAGGTTCATCATAATTGGATCTCTTAGAAAGATTAGCAAGGGGATGAGGATCCATAAACTTTTAGCGAAGATGCAAGCAAAAGAAGGCACATGGTAACACAAGATCGAGCGGAAGGGGCGAAGAAAGGCAAAGGTGAAGTGGGGAGAGGAAAGCGAGGCGAATGGAAAATAATGTAATCACGAGGAGAAGAGTTTGTGATGGGTACTTGGTATGTCTTGACTTGGCGTAGATCTCCCGACAGCGGCACGAAAGTGCTTCTTGCTACCTCTTTAGCATCGTTGGTTTTCCTTGAAGAGGAAAGGGTGATGCAACAAAGTAGCATAAGTATTTCCCTCAGTTTTTGAGAACCAAGGTATCAATCCGGTAGGAGACTACCGCATAAATCGCCTAGTACTGCACAAACAATCAAGAACCTTGCAACCAAGCGATAAAGGGGTTGTCAATCCCTTCACAACCACTTGCAAAAGTGAGATCGATAAAGATAATAAGATAAATATTTTGGTATTTTCTTGAATAGATTGGAAAATAAAGATTGCAAAATAAATAGTAAACTATAATTATAGATCGGAAACTTATATGGTGTAAAGTAGACCTAAGGGCCATAGGTTTCACTAGTGGCTTCTCTCATGATATCATATATTATGGTGGGTGAACAAACTACTGCCGAGCAATTGATAGAAAAGCGCATAGTTATGAGAATATCTAGGCATGATCATGAACATAGGCATCACGTCCGTGTCAAGTAGGCCGAAGCGATTACGCATCTACTACTATTACTCCACACATCGACCGCTATCCGGCATGCATCTAGAGTATTAAGTTCATCGAGCAGATAGCATTAGGCAAGATGACATGATGTAGAAGGATAAACTCAAGCAATATGATATAAACCCCATCTTTTTATCCTCGATGGCAACAATACAATACGTGTCGGTTCCCTTTCTGTCACTAGGATCAATGTAACATCCCAAATTTTCAATTTGGAATGTTATACATTAGATCATCAATGCATATAATATTTTATTTGCTTTGCTTTTGATCCTAGAAATTCTACGCAACTCAAGGACCCACGGAGAGAGTTGGGGATTTCGTTATTTTCATATTTGAGTTTTCTCAAATTTTGAAAATAGGATCATTTGATTTTAATTATTTTATCATCAATTATTTCTATTACAAAAATAAGAGAGAGGGAATAAAATGACTTTCCCAAAATAAAGAAATATTGAGGATTTAATAATAAAATCAAATAAGATTTTATTTTCAAGTTTTTAGCCATTTTATTTGAATTTAGAAAAAATGTGTGTTTTCAAAATTGCATTTAGGCCCCAAATAAATGTTCATCTAGTCCAAGCTTGATTTGAGAAGCGGGAAATTTATTCGGGATTTTGGAGTCTGGTTAGTATTTCTTTCGTTTGTTTTTCTGCACGGAATTATTAAAAAAAACGAACCGGTCTGAACGTGTCAGAGCCGGGACTCGGCGGCGAACTATAAGCCGGGGGCCAGCCAGCCCGAGCAGCGCCGCGCCCCGAACCCTAACCGCCCTTGACGCCCTTGCGCCTTGCCCGCCGCCGCCCGCCGCCGAGGTTGCCTTGAAATCCGCGCCGCCGGTTTTCCTCGAAAACCGTTCGGTTTTTCCGTCGGTTTTCCCCCTTTTTTTTAGTTTCAGTTTTTTTATTTAGATCGATTTTTTTCCTGGTTCGGTTAAATAGCGAGCGTTCGCTCGTTCGTTCGTTTTAACGAACGTGTTCGTCGTTTAGATCTAGTTAACGAACGTTTGTTCGTTAACCTGTTCGTCGTTTTTCTTTTTCTTGGATTTAATCCGTGTTTTTTCTGATCGCGATTTCTGATCCGATTTTTGTTTTAGTATAACTTTTCGCTCGTTTATCGGAATCAGGCGATTCAAGCGCCTGGAGTTTCGTCTCGAAACCCGATTTCCGAATAACCAACTTAAGCAAGTTTTTGCTTCTGTAAAATTTGACTTAGATCCAGATTAGTAAAATGAAGCTCTTTTTCTTTCACCGTTTGACTTTCGTTGCTTCGTTTGATTTGATTCTTTTTGCAAACCAGAGTTCTTAAGTTGAACTTTCTGGTTAGATCTTTTATTTGAGATTTACCTGTGCATTAGATGAGTACTTATTGTATGCTTGTTTGTTTGTCTGCGATAGAATAGCCGGAGTGCGCCGCTTGTTACTTCGAATCTCTAGGTTTCACGGATCATCAGCAAGGCAAGTAACACTTTCATCATACCTTTTCTAATACCCAGTTTTATTGCATTAGATCAATCATCAAACATTGCATGATTAGAATCTAATTAAATTGTGGGTTTTGGGAAGTAGATTGAGGTAGTACCTATTACCTGTTTTATTATCAAACCCTTGGGAGCCACTTCTACGTGTGCTTATTTTGCCATGCTATGCAAGTTGACGTGGATTGGGTGAGTGATTTTCCATGATAGATGTGAGATTGTTAATTAATGGTTTATTTAAGGTGGCAACATTAATACACATCTGGGTGGATTGAGGTACTGGTTATTCGAGGAATTGCACATTTTTGGACCGCCACCCAGGCCCAAAGGGATCATGAGATTATTCATACTAGAAACTTACGTGTGCAGCCACAAGCCATTATGGGCCTCGGCATAGTTGATTAAGTTGTGCGAACTCTTACGGGTAGACTAGCGAGATGTAAGGAAAGTATGTGTGCGGTCTACCCTTCGTAAGTGCTAGCACTTACGAAAGCGTGTCTCGGTCATCCGTTTCTCAAACATCATGTAGTGCGAGAAATCCAACGGAGGCGATTGAGTCTTGTGGGGAAAAGTCGCAAACCTCTGCGAGTGTATAAACTAATCATGGTTAGCCGTGTCCCTGTTATGGACGTTTTGAGTATCTAGTACTTGGATATCATGTGAATCTCATCATGTTACTTTAATTAATTTTGTTGGGTTTTAATGATGATTATTTTAATTGGGATTGAGGATCTTGTCAACCATTCTCAATGTTTAACAACCACCATGATAGTTAAATAAAATGTATTCCTTTGCGGTAGGGAATTGGCTTTTACATAAAAATTGTAACCATAGAGCTTTCCACCAGCCATATATGCATGTAGTATAGCTTATTCTTTCATTACTCTCTATGTGTTACATTGCCAGCATATTCCATGTGCTGACCCATTTTCGGGCTGCAACGTTTCATGTTGCAGATTTTTCAGACAACGAGTAAGGTGCTTTTAGGTCGTGGTTCTTTACTCAGTGATGCCATTTGAGTTGATGGACTCGCTTATCTTCCAAGTCTTCCGCTATTATCGTTATTAGTTGGCCTTAAGCCATATTTATTTTAATAAGTTCTCTTTTGAGACATTTGATGTAATAAGTGTGTGATTGCTACTCTGTTATAAATCCTTCAAGTACTGTGTTGTGTCAGGCATTCTTGATCCGGGGATGACACGAGCATAGAATCGAATTTGTTTGAGGTTTGAGTCGCTACAAAGATGGTATCGAGCACCTGCATGTTGTAGGACACTGACCACTAAGCTAAAGCCCTAGATCACTACTCTTTCTTCTCATTTCGACTCCTCATCTTTTCTATTCTTTTAGGATGGCGGATGCAAGGAACAAGTTCACTGGCCGGATGAAGATACACCTTTGGATGTCACTTGAAGGAAGTCACTAGATACTGAACATAGGAATACCAAGCTTCACGGGACTTTCAACGCCACTTTACCCGAAGAGGGCTTTGGATGATTCAAGTTCAAATTCAGGCAGGACATTTGCACCGATCCGGAGCCCATAGAGTTTTCCTTTGATGCACCAACTTGGAGTCTAGGAAAGAGCATGGTAGCCCACATCACCATGGGGCGAATTGGAAAAGTTTACCACAATGATCTCAAGAATACCATCTACCTGATTTGTGGGCGCCGAGATGAGCAATGGGAGATGATCAGCACCAGGAGGGATAGATCAATCGCAGCGTACATTCAGGAATTAAACCAGCACATCCGATGCCAGGAGAACCAGATGTGCGCAGGTATGGAGGATCTACAGAAGGCCATGACCAAGAACAAGGAGCTAGAAGAAGAAATCAAGGCTACACGTGAAGACTACATGGAGGAGATCATCGCTCTAGTGAGATAGAACGGCGACCTTAAGGAGAAGATTGGAGTATTCATGGGAGGTTCAGCACCCAAAAGAGAAGATGACGATTCCACTTGCTCGGATAATTATATCATCATCAACGACACCGACTCGGATCCCGACCATAGTGATGATGACTATGTTGATGAAGCTGGAGCAGATATCATGGAATCTTCATCGGAGCAGTTTTTCTAGTTGACCACCATAACAGTAGTAGTGTTCCACCATGTACATAGCATAGTCCACTCACTTTTGTGATAGTTCTAGACCGTTTGTATGCTTTTGCTTGATTGAATGAAGTGATTTTGTGTGCTTTTGTATCATGTGCATTTGGGTAGTGTTTTCTCTTTAGACCTCATTCTATTCTTAACTCTCGTCTTTTCTACAAACCCTCGGATGCCTCGAGGGCGTGACAATGGATTTGCTTTCCACGGAGCTCACTCAGTTGATCCAGCAGTAGAATGCGTTGATGCAGTTACTAGTCCAGAACTAGAACAACAACAACAACAACAACCCACCACCACCACCACCTATTGATCATTTAACCCGTTTTCTTAGGCTGAATCCGCGGTGTTTTCCGATAGCACCGAGCCAATAGTGGCAGATGATTGGCTCAAGTAAGATAGGGAGGAGTTGACCCTGCATGATGTCGAGAAGGGAAAAGGTGAAATTTGCCGCACATCAGCTTGAAGGACCCTTGGCGACATGGTGGGAGAATTTTGCAACCACTTACCACATGAACCTTTGTCACATGGGATCGGTTTGACAAACTTTCCGTTGTGCCCATGTTTCATTTGGAGCTATGGCCATGAAGAAGCGTGAATTTACAACTTGCGCCAAGGAGGGCAGACGGTTGGCGGTATGTGGATGACTTTAGTAAGCTAACACGTTATGCCACGGATGGCGTTGCTACGGATGCGACTAAGCAGGAGAAGTTTACGGAAGGGCTGAGCGATGAGTGAGTATCACGATTGATGGTATAGCTTCAATAACTACCGGGAGTTGGTAGATCGTGCTCTTATGATTGAGGAAGCAGCAGCAGATTGAAAACCGCAAGAGGAAGTATGGACGGGGAAGTACAATTCGGACCTCGTGAAGCCCGTTGTACCCCTAAACCGGGAGTTCATTCTCAGCATACCCATGGAGGAGGTAGTTCACACAACCATAATGGCCCCAAGAATGGTAATGGGAATGGAGGAAGCAACGGCCAGAACCGTACCTCCCCATCAACCCCAGCCAAGAAAGACCTGAGCCAAATCACTTGCTTTAAGTGTCGGAAGGCGAGGACATTATGCCAATGAATGTCACGAAGGCGAAAAATAAATGGAAGCTACGGAAAAGCGAACCCTTTCAACAGGGGACAGGTGAACCACGTTAGCGTGGAGGAGGTTGAAGCTCAGCCTGATGTAGTAATAGGTAAGTTTTTGGTTAAGTCATTTACTCCACTCGTTCTTTTTGATACTGGTGCATCACATTCATACATATCAAGGGGATTTGTGGATAAGTATAGCCTGCCCACTAGGATTCTTAAAACAACTATGCTAGTAAGCTCACCAGGAGCGGAGTATATGGCCAGTCAAGGATGTTTTCAAGTGACATTAAGTATAGGAAGGCATATTTTCCCAACGGATTTAATTACTCTGGAATCCCAAGGATTTGATGTAATTCTTGGTATGGATTGGCTGTCGATGCATGGAGGAAACATCGATTGCGCCTGTAAGACAATTTTGCTTACGACACCAGAAGGAAGACGGATCAAGTATGTATCCCGGCATGTGCCATATAGGATGCAAGTAAATTCCTTATCAGGAGTCGTGCGGGGAGGAAGTACCGGTGGTAAAGGATTTCCTGACGTATTTCAAAAGAGTTGCGGGCATGCCACGGATCGGGATATTGAGTTTTGATTGAGCTTTTGCGGGCACATGGCCAATATCAGGCGACCATCTGAGGATGCCCATAAAGGATTTGGTGGAGATTAAGAAGCAGATTAAGGAGTTATTGGATAAAGGTTACATTCTCCCAAGTTCTTAGCCTTGGGGATCACTGTACTTCTAGTGGAAAAGAAGGATGGATCGTTAAGGATGGTTGTTGATTATCGTGGATTGAATGAAGTGCGATCAAGAACAAGTACCCACTACCAATGATCAATGATCTATTTGATCGGTTGCAAGGAGCTAAAGTGTTTTCAAAATAGATTCTGATCGGGATACCATCGATTGAAGATTCGAGGCAGGATATACCTAAGACATCATTCACCACAAGATATGGACTGTATGAGTATACCGTTATGTCATTTGGTCGACTACTTTTGCCTATTTTATGAACATGATGAAAAGGTGTTTATGGAGTTTTTGGATAAGTTAAGTCGTAGTGTTCATTGATGATATTTTGGTTTACTCGAACAATGAAGAGGAACATAAGGAACATTTGCGATTAGTCTTGGAGAAGCTCGAGAGAACATCGGTTATATGCCAAGTTAGAAAATGTGAGTTTTGGTTGAAGGAAGTAGGGTTCCTCGGACACGTTATATCTGGAGAAGAAATAGCGGTTGACCCCACAAAGGTTATCACTGTGACCAATTGGGAAGCACCAACAACAGTTGGAGAGATCCGGAGTTTCCTTGGACTCGCGAGGATACTATCGGAATTTGTTGAGAACTTCTCAAAGATTGCAAAGCCTATAGCGGATTCTTGAAGAAAGATACCAAGTTCAAATGGTGAGGAGTGTGAGGCTAGTTTCGGGAGTTGAAGAAAGCGTTTGGTTACCTCACGGTCTTGATTTTGCAGACCGGACTAAAGATTATGAGGTGTATTACGGCTTCCGTCGAGGACTTGGGCAGTGCTCATGCAGGAGGGAAGAGTGGTTTCGTATGCTTCACGACAAGCTGAAACCTCACGAATTGAATTATGCCACATGATTTGTGGTTAGCGGCCGTAGTGCATGCATTGAAAACATGGGCATTTCCTCATTGGAAATCATTGCGAGGTGTATCACGGATCACAAGAGTTTGAAGTACATTTTCACGCTTGAAGGAGTTAAACCTTAGACAAAGGAGATGGTTGGAGCTCATCAAGGATTATGATATGAGATTGCATTACCATCCGGAAAGGATAATGTAGTGCTGGCGCATTGAGCCGTAAGAGCCATGTCAATACACTAATGGCGGAGAAATACCAAAGGAGTTAGCGAGGATCTTCGTGAGCTATGGTTGGAAATAGTTCGAGAGGCTATGTAGCAGCATTGGAGATTCAGTCAACCTTGATGGATAGAATCGGAGATGCTCGGAAGGTGACAAAGATTGCCTCTATAAAGGAGAAAATGGCGAAGGAAAAGCTAAGTGATTTTGTGAGGATGAGCATGACACCCTATGGTTTGAAGACCGTTTTATGTGCCCAATGACCGGAGATCGGGAAGTTGATTTTGCAGGGAGGCACATGATTCACCATATTCGATTCACCGGAAATACCAAGATGTATTTGGATTTGAAGAATACTTTACGGTGGACGGAATGAAGAAAGATATTGCGGAATATGTAGCAGTTTGTGATGTATGTCGAGAGTAAAGGCGAGCATCGAAGCAGCAGGATTATTACAGCCATTGCCGATACCGAATGGAAGTGGGATAAACTAGGCATGGATTTTATCACGGGATTACCTAGGACTCGTTCGGCTATGACTCAATTTGGGTTGTAGTGGATTGGTTGTGAAGGTAGCTCATTTCATCCGGTAAAGACCACTTACACGGTGCTAAGTTGGCGAAGATATACATGACCAGGATTGTATGTTTACATGGAGTTCGAGGAGTATCGTATCGATAGAGGAACCCAATTCACCTCAAAGTTAAGAAGAGTTGCATGAAACTTTGGGTACCGGCTGGAGTTTGCACAGCTTTCCATCCATGAGCAGATGGACGGACCGAGAAAGTCAATCAGATTTTGGAGGATATCTTTGAGAGCTTGTGCACTAGATTATGGATGTAGTTGGGGCGACAATTTGCCATATCGAATTCTCTTACAACAACGATTATCAATCCGGTTTGAAAATGGCCCTTCGAAGCCTTATGCGGAAGGAGGTGCAGGATCCCGTTGTTGTGGGATGAAGTTGGAACCGCCGATTGTTGGACGGATTTGATTAAAGTGCGAGCGAGAAAGTGCAGTTGATTCACGGCAGGCTCAAGGTAGCCAGTCCGAGCGAGAAGAGTTATGCGGATTCAAAGCGCAAGGAGACAGTTCTGAAGTTGGAGACCAAGTTTATCTTGAGTATCTCCCTACGAGGAATTAAGCGTTTGGAGTTAAGGAAAGTTAGCACCATGTTTTGTAGGACCATATCGTGTTTTGGAGCATTATGGGAAGTGGCCTACAAGTTGGAATTGCCGAAGGATTGTCGAGGATTTCATGATGTATTCCACATTTCCCGAGTTAAAGAAATGACATGCGGACATGGCTAAAATACCACTAAGGATCGATTGCCATTGGGCGATTGAGTTGAATAACGATTTGACCTATGAGGAGAAACAGTTAAGATTCTCGAGGCTGCCGATCGAGTTACCCATGACAAGGTTATCAAGTTTTGCAAAGTTGATTGGAGCCACCACACGAAGATGAAGCCACACAGGGGCGAGAGGAAGATTTGCTAAGGACCACCCTCACCTATTTTTTAGCCAACCCGAATCTAGGTAGAGATTCATCTTAAGGGGTAGGTTTGTAACATCCCAAATTTTCAATTTGGAATGTTATACATTAGATCATCAATGCATATCATATTTTATTTGCTTTGGGTTTTGATCCTAGAAATTCTCGCAACTCAAGGACCCACGGAGAGAGTTGGTGAAAGGATCGATATGGTTGACTAGAGGGGGTGAATAGGCAACTAACAATTTTAAGCTTTTCTTTACCAATTTAAACTTTGCAATAATAAAGGTTGTCTAGATGTGAAACTAGGTGAAAAACCTATATGATGCAATCAACACAAGCACAAGAGCAAGCAAAGATAGAAACACAAATAAGCTTGCACAAGTAAAGGGATAGGATAACCAAAAGTGGAGCGGTGGAGCGAGGATGTGTTACGAAGTTCCTTCCTTTTGAAGGAAATGCGTCTCCGTTAGAGCGGTGTGGAGCACAATGCTCCCCAAGAAGCCACTAGGGCCATAGTAATCTCCTCACACCCTCGCACAATGCAAGGCCGTGATTCCACTATTGGTGCCCTTGAAGGCTGACAGCGGAACCTTTAAAAACAAGGTTGGGGCAAACTCCACAACAATTGGAGGCTCCAGCGACACCACGAAGCTTCACCACAATGGAATATGGCTCCACGGTGACCTCAACCGTCAAGGGTGCTCAAACACCCAAGAGTAACAAGATCCGCAAGGGATAAGTGGGGGGAATCAAATGTCTCTTGGTGGAAGTGTGGATTGGGCCCTTGTCACCCAATCCCGAGCAAATCAACAAGTTTGAATGGCTAGGGAGAGAGATCGGGCCAAAATGGAGCTTGGAGCAACAATGGAGCTTAGAGATGGAAGAGGTGGTCAACTAGAGGTAGGAGACACACCTTTTATACTCGTGGAAAAGATCCAACCGTTATCCTCTAGTTCAGCCCGCGACAGCAGTACTACCACTCGGCGGCGGTACTACCCTTTGCGACCCTGATTACTACAGCGGCGGCAGCGAAGGCGGGACTTGTCGGTGGCGCGATACTACCGCTCGCGGTACTACCGCACACCTTGCGGTACTACCGCCAAGCGAGTAAGCCACGACCTACGAAAACGCGGATGAAATAAACTACATCCGTGCCTACTTCGCTGAAAAAGAGGCGGTGCAAAAACCCGGCGGCGGTACTACAGCGCCACGAGTCTTGATACTACCGTGGGCGCGGATGTAAAAAATTACATCCGCTCCTACTACTGTGATTACTGTGATGCGGGCATGAGGTCCGCGGTACTACGGCTCCAAGAGGCGGTACTACCGTGGCCTCTGTGATACTACCGCATAAGGCGTCTTGATACTACCATGTGGTAGCGGATGTAAAAATTACATCGCGCCTACTACTATGTGAACAGCACTAGGCACAGGAGTTGTGGTACTAAGCCTCGGGGAGGCGGTACTACCGTGACCCCAGTGATACTACCGCTGGTGCTATGATACTACCGCTCCCTAAACGATACTACCCAAGAACAGCGATGGCCGTCGGATTATGCACAACTATGATAGCGGAAGATGCTCCAAAGTGCAAGGAAAGGAAGGACAAGTGTGCGTGTTGATTCCACCCAAACCTTTAAAGCGGACCCCCTCTTAATAATCACGGCTCTCCTCGACTCAAATCCACCAAAGAAAGCGTAGAACAACGCCGTCTTCAATAGTCTCAGGGGCACGAATCGTCTAGTGCCTAGTGATGAAGCATCCCGAGAAACTCAAGGCATATGATTAGTCCATAAAAGTATCATCATCAATCACCAAAACACCTAAGGGATAAATATGCCCTTACGGTTGGGGATTCGTTATTTTCATATTTGAGTTTTCTCAAATTTTGAAAATAGGATCATTTGATTTTAATTATTTTATCATCAATTATTTCTATTACAAAAATATGAGAGAGAATAAAATGACTTTCCCAAAATAAAGAAATATTGAGGATTTAATAATATAATCAAATAAGATTTTATTTTGGAGTTTTAAGCCATTTTATTTGAATTTAGAAAAATGTGCGTTTTTCAAAATTGCATTTAGGCCCCAATAAATGTTCATCTAGTCCGGCTTGATTTTAGAAGCGGGAAAATTATTCGGGATTTTGGAGTCGTTTAGTATTTCTTTCGTTTGTTTTTACGTGTGGAATTATTTAAAAAAAACGAACCGACCTACGGGCCATGTCCGACCGGGACTCCGGCCCGAACTATAAGCCGGAGAGCCAGCCAGCCGAGCAGCGCCCCCCGAACCTAACCGCCGCCCGCGAGCCGCCGCCCGAGGTTGCCTCGAAATCCGTGCTGCCAGTTTTCCTCGAAAACCGTTTGATTTTTCCGTCGGTTTTTTTGTTTCAGTTTTTTTTATTTAGATCGGTTTTTTCCCGGTTCGGTTAAATAGCGAGCGTTTGCTCGTCGTTCATTTTAACGAACGTGTTCGTCGTTTAGATCTAGTTAACGAGCGTTCGTTCGTTAACACATTTATCGTTTTCTTTTCTCGAATTTAATCCGCGATTTTTACGATCGCGATTTACGACCGATTTTCGTTTGATTATAACTTTTAGCTCGTTTATCGAATCAGGCGATTCAAGCGCTGGAGTTTAAATCTCGAAACCCTCTTTCGGAATAACCAACTGAAGGAAGTTTTTGCTTCTGTAAAATTTGACTTAGATCCAGATTAGTAAAACGAAGCTGTTTTCTTTCGCCGTTTGACTTCCGTTCCTTCGTTTGATTTGATTCTTTTTGCAAACCGGAGTTCTTAAGTTGAACTTTCTGGTTAGATCTTTTATTTGAAATTTACTTGTGCATTAGATGAGTACTTATTGTATGCTTGTTTGTTTTTCTGCGATAGAATACCTGGAGTGCGCTGCCTGTTACTTCGAATCTCTAGGTTTCACGGATCATTAGCAAGGCAAGTAACACTTTGATCATACCTTTTCTAATACCCAGTTTTATTGCGTTAGATCAATCCTCAAACATTACATGATTAGGATCTAATTAAATTGTGGGTTTGGGGAAGTAGATTGAGGTAGTACCTATTACCTATTTTATTATCAAACCCTTGAGAGCTACTTCTACGTTTGCTTATTTTGCCATGCTATGCAAGTAGATGTGGATTGGGTGAGTGATTTTCCATGACAGATGTGAGATTGTTAATTAATGGTTTATTTAAGGTGGCAACATTAATACACATCTGGGTGGATTGAGGTACTGGTTATTCGGGACTTGCTGTTTTTTTTTGGACCGCCACCCGGGCCCAAAGGGATCATGAGATTATTCATACTAGAAACTTCTGTGTGCAGCCACAAGACATTGTGGGCTCTGGCATAGTTGATTAAGTTGTGCGAACTCTTATGGGTAGACTAGCAGATGTAGGGGAAAGTAGGTGTGCGGTCTACCCTTCGTAAGGTGCTAGCACTTACGAAGAGCGTGTCTCGGTCATCTGTTTCTCAAACATCATGTAGTGCGAGAAATCCAACGGAGGTGATCGAGTCTTGTGGGGAAAAGTGCGCAAACCTCTGCAGGGTGTATAAACTAATCATGGTTAGCCGTGTCCCCGGTTATGGACGTTTTGAGTATCTAGTACTTGGATATCATGTGAATCTCATCATGTTACTTTAATTAATTTTGTTGGGTTTTAATGATGATTATTTTAATTGGGATTGAGGATGCTGTCAACCATTCTCAATGTTTAACAACCACCATGATAGTGAAATAAAATGTATTCCTTTGCAGTAGGGAAAACTTGGCTTTTCGCAAAAACTGTAACTATAGAGCTTTCCACCAGCCATATATGCATGTAGTATAGCTTATTCTTTCATTACTCTCTATGTGTTACATTGCCAGCATATTCCATGTGCTGACCCGTTTTCGGGCTGCAACGTTTCATGTTGCAGATTTTTCAAACGACGAGTAAGGTGCTTTTAGGTCATGGTTCTATACTCAGTAATGCCGTTGGAGTTGATGGACTCGCTTATCTTCCAAGTCTTCCGTTGTTATCGTTATTAGTTGGCCTTAAGCCATATTTATTTTCATAAGTTCACTTTTGAGACATTCGATGTAATAAGTGTGTGATTGCTACTCTGTTATAAATCCTTTGAGTACTATGTGGTGTCAGCATTACTGATCCAGGGATGACACTGAGCACAGAGATCAGTCTGTTTGAGGTCTGGTCGCTACAATCAAGCACCACAAGATTGAACCCAAAGCTAAGCACTTCTCCCATTGCAAGAAAGATCAATCTAGTAGGCCAAACTAAACCGGTAATTCGAAGGGACTTGCAAAGATATCAAATAATGCATATAAGAATTTAGAGAAGAATCAAATATTGTTCATAGATGATCTTGATCGTAAGCCCACAATTCATCGGATCTCGAGAAACACATCATAAAAAGTATTACATGAATAGATCTCCAAGAACATCGAGGAGAACTTTGTATTTAGAATCAAAGAGAGAAGAAGCCATCTAGCTAATAACTATAGACCCGAAGGTGTGGTAAACTACTCACACATCATCGGAGAGGTTATGGTGTTGATGTAGAAGCCCTCCGTGATCGAATCCCCTTCGGCAGATTGCCAGAAAAGGCCCCAAGATGGGATCTCATGGGTACAGAAGGTTGCGGCGATGGAGAAGTGTATTCGTGGCTCCAATGGTTGTTTTCAAGGTATAAGAGTATATATAGGCGAAAGAAGTAGGTCGGTGGATCTATGAGGGGCCCACGAGGGTGGGGGGCATGCCTACCCCCCCTGGGCGCGCCCTCCTGCCTCGTGGCCGCCTCGTTGTGTCTCTGACTCCCACTCCAAGTCTCTTGGACTGCGTTTTTTCCAAGTAAGATCCTCGCGAAGGTTTCGTTTCGTTTGAATTCCGTTTGATATTCCTTTTCTGCGAAACACTCAAATAGGCAAAAAAACAAGAACTGGCACTGGGCCTCCGGTTAATAGGTTAGTCCCAAAAATAATATAAAATAGCATATTAAAGCCCATTAAACATCGAAAACAGATAATATAATAGCATGGAACAATAAAAAATTATAGATACGTTGGAGACGTATCAGCCGACCACCGTCGTGGCAAAACAAACTTGTCCCAAACATGGACACCCAGGTACAATACAACTTGGGCACACAAGGTTATTGCCTCCTATTGGACTAGGGCAACACTAGCAAATAACCTTCACTAGTTGGAGGCACTAGCGAGCGGCATGAAAATAGGTCGAATTAGGGCCTCCCCATCCAAGCATGTTTGGCTGCACTGGTGAGCTCGGTTCGGTGGCACCTGACAGACGAAATGACGAAATTTGTCCCCAAAATATATTTGTTATAATACTGATACTCCAATATCATATACCAACCTATAATCCAAGTTAAAGCAATATCAACCAAAGAATATAGTCATAGCATCATTATAACTCCATATGCACAAGATTAAATGTGATCCCGCTAAATCCAAACCAAATGATCCAATAGCAATATCAAGATATTTAACTAAAGATCAATATGATAGAATCAAAATCCAAATAATGCTCCCATGCATAATATCCAATACGGTCATGATGAATATAATTATTACTCCTAGCAATCCAATGATGACATAGCATCTTCAAACTGCGAAGCATAAGTCTTAAGTAATCCAAGCATAATCAGTGCAGCGGCAAGATCATTATTACTCCAAGAAATGCCATAAATAAATCATATTTAACTGTCGGCGTTCTCGGAACGGGGGTCCCTAGACTTGCACTGCTGCGGCTACGGCGTATTTCTGTGGCGGGCCCATCGACACATCTTCACCAGCGAGCACTCAAGGCATAGCGCCCGAATTGATCGCCGGTGTCCTTGATTATTCGCCGTCGTTGGCATGTCATTTGCTTGCGTGTTGCATTTTCCATGTCATCATCTGCATTTTATCATGTCATCATGTGCATTTCATTTTGCATACATGTTAGTCTCATGCATCCGAGCATTTTCCCGTTGTCCGTTTTGCAATCCGGCACTCCTATGTCTCCGGCGCCCCTTTTACCTCTTTTAGGTATGCGGGTGTTAAACGGTCTCGGAATGGACCGAGGTTTGTCAAGCGGCCTTGGTATAGCACCGGTAGACCGCCTGTCAAGTTTCGTGCCATTTGGAGGTCGTTTGATACTCCAACGGTTAACCGGGTAACCGTAAACCCCTCTTTCTCTTGCAGCCCAACACCCCTTCCAAAGTGGCCCAAAACCCACTTAACTCCCCTCCATGCTCTCGGTCGTTCGATCACGATCGCGTGGCCGAAAACCACACCTCATTTGGAGTCTCCTAGCTCCCTCTACCTATATATATATGTCCTCCCCCGAAATTTTCGCAGCAAACCCTAGCTCTCTCTCTCCCCGCCGCCGCCGGACAAAAATCCGGGCAGCGGACATATCCCGCCCGCCGCGCCTGTCGGCTTCCGCCACCTGTCCTTGGCCTCTCTCTCCTGCTGCGCCTTGCGCCTTGCCCTTGAGCCCATCACGGGCCCTTGCAAGCCCGACCGCGCCCGCCGCCCCGCCATGCAAGCCCGTCGCGCCGCCCGCCCATCCGCCTCCCGCTCCGGCCCGCCGCTGCAGCCATCGCCGGCCGCCGGAGAACTACGCCGCCTTGCGCCGCGTTCCAGACCTGCCTCTCAGCGCCGTCGCCCATGGCGCGCCGTGGCCCGCCGCCCTCCGCCACCGGACAGCCGCCGCGCATGGACTCCGGCCCCCGCCCGATCTCCACTCCGGCGCGCCCGTGCTCCGCCGCCCATGGCAGCAGAGTCCCTCCTCCGCCCTGCGAGCCTCGGCCGGCGCCGCCCCACCGCCGATCTCCTCTCCGGCGCCCTCCTCCCCAAGTTCGGCGAGATCCAAGCCAGCTCGCGAACTTGAAGAAGCGTGTGCGGAGGTTGACTTTTCCCCTCCCCCAAATTCATCTGTCCCGTAACTGTAGTTATTTTGTTGCATTTTCATAGCATCATAACTCTGTCATTGTTGCTCCGTTTTGCGCGTGTAATATGTCAAAATGTTCATCTCGAAGAGTAGATCATTTCATCCCATTGCATCATTTTCATTTGAGCTCATCTTGATGCCCGAAATGCTGTTGCAAGAGTGCTATGTGATGTTAGTTTCTGATTTTTATCAGAACATGCACTTTTGTCATTTTTGCCATGATTGATGTGTGCATCCTATGGATTTGAGTCCTACATGTGTTTTGTAATATGCCATGCCATCTTTCCAGGAGTGTATGCCATGTATTTTTGTGATCAATGTGGTGACTAGCACAAGCATGCAAACTAGGCTTCTGATGTTGCTGATTTCAGCCCTGTTTTCTTGATATTTTGTTGCCATGTTAACTAGATGCTACCGAGAGATCCATGCATATTTTGAGATACTTCAGTAAGTATGTTTTGTTAAACATGTCTTGCTCTATCCATCAATGCCCTTGTTTGCAATTATGGAGTGCCATAGCTTGAGTCAATCGAGCTCTACTTTTGCTATAAAATGTTTCCTGGCAGATTGTTTACATGTTATTCAATTTTGCCAAGGTTGTTGTAGTTGATCCAAGCATGCTATGATGTTGTTCTTGCCATGTATAGCTTCTATGCCATGTCTTCTTACTGTTGGTTGCCTTGCCATGCCATGTATTACTCTGTGGTGAGTGGTTCAAGATCACCAACATGCCTACTCATTGCTGTTCCTGCCATGTTCAAATCTGTAATATAACTTGCCATGTTTACATGGGTGCCATCATATTTTCTGATCCTTTTTGGCTTATGGTCAGTAAGGGACTTTTGTTCTATGCAATTAGTAGATTCATGCCATGCCTTCATTTGCCATGTTAAGTTCCTGTAGCATATTGTTTGATAGCTCTAAACATTGCAACCTGATGTTATTTCTGCTTAAGTCTGAAACTGTTATTATTTGCAATCTTGCCATGTCATTTTGAGCATGTTCTAGTGATTTCTGGAGATAGCTCAGCGTTCATCTTTTGTCATGCTTTACCTGTACATCATGCCCATGCCTTTTGTTTTCTTGTTTAGGTCCTGTAGCATGTTGTTTTGATGCTTGCAATATGCCAAGTTGCTGTTTTGGACAGATTGTTGCTATAACTTGTATAGTGTGTATGTGTTGAACCGTTGCTCCGTTTTGAGTGTGATCTATGTGAAACTTGCTTGATTTTGCATGTAGTTTCATATTATCTTGTTGCATCCTTGTTTTGAGGTGTTTGCTTGATGTTTGGGTGCATTTTGCATCAATGCCATGTTTAACTTGTTTTGCTCATATCTTCTAGGTCGTAGCTCCGAATCTAATGAACTTTATATGTAACATGACTAGAATTTCGTGTAGATCATCGTGGTGCATCTTAACTTGCCGTTTAACAACTTGAACATAAGGTTTATTCAGATCTGGACCAATTTCGAAATATGCATATGAGGACTTACCGGAATTGTTATGTGTTGTTCCCGGCCTCATTTAAACTTGCTTTGATGTGTTGGTCTTGTTTGCATCATCTCTTGCCATGAGTAGCTTCATGTAGTTTTGTCGTGCATCATGCTTGTTGTGCATCATGCCTTGTTCATGTGTGGTGTGTTTACCATGTTGTGTGCTTCTTCTTGTTAGTTCCTGTTTCGTTGCGATCGTGAGGATTCGTTCGTCTACGCTTGGTTCGACTTCATCCGTTCATCTTCTTCATGGATTCGTTCTTCTTCCTTGCGGGATTTCAGGCAAGATGACCGCTACCCTGGATCTCACTACTATCATTGCTATGCTAGTTGCTTCGCTCTTTCGCTATGCTGCGCTACCTATCACTTGCTGCTCAAGCCCCCCTATTTGCCATGTCAGCCCCTAACCTTTTGCACCCTTCCTAGCAAACCGTTGTTTGGCTATGTTACCGCTTTGCTCAGCCCCTCTTATAGCGTTGTTAGTTGCAGGTGAAGATGAAGTTTGTTCCTTGTTGGAACATGAAGTTTGTTCCTTGTTGGAACATGGAGATGTTGTTCCTTGTTGGAACATGTTTATTTGTTGGGATATCACAATATATCTTATATTATTAATGCATCTATATACTTGGTAAAGGGTGGAAGGCTCGGCCTTATGCCTGGTGTTTTGTTCCACTCTTGCCGCCCTAGTTTCCGTCATATCGGTATTATGTTCCCGGATTTTGCGTCCCTAATGCGGTCGGGTGATTTATGGGACCCCCTTGACGATTCGCTTTGAATAAGACTTTTCGGCAAGGCCCAACATTGGTTTTACCATTTGCCTCACCTATGCCCTTTTTCCCTTGGGTTTCGGGCCGAGGGTCATCTTTATTTAGCCCCGGGCAGTTCTCCTTGAGTCTGGTCCAAACCGAGCGATGTCCGGCGCCCCATGGGCAATCAGGGTTTATGCCAACCCGGCGTCTTGCTCATCCGGTGTGCCACGAGACGAGATATGTGCAGCTCCTATCAGGATTTGTCGGCACATCCGGCGGCTTTGCTGGTCTTGTTTTATTCTTTGTCGAAATGTCTTGTGGCGGGATTACGAGACTGATCGGGTCTTCCGGGAGAAGGAATATCCTTCGTTGATCGCGAGAGCTTATCATGGGCTAAGTTGGGACACCCTGCAGGTATAAACTTTCGAGAGCCGTGCCCGCGGTTATGTGGCAGATGGGAATTTGTTAATATCCGGTTGTAATAAACTTGAAGCAAACTCTTCTAAAATACACCAACCGTAATGCGTAACCGTGAGTGTCTCTTTTGGGGTTGATCGAGAGGAGAACACGGTTTCTGGGTTATGTTTGACGTAAGTAGGAGTTCAGGATCACTTCTTGATCATTACTAGTTGACGACCGTTCCTTTGTTTCTCTTCTCGCTCTCATTTGCGTATGTTAGCCACCATATATGCTTAGTCGCTGCTGCAACCTCACCACTTTACCCTTTCCTTACCCTTTAAGCTTTGCTAGTCTTGATACCCATGGTAATGGGATTCTTTGAGTCCTCGTGACTCACAGATTACTACACCACTAGTTGCGGTACAGGTTTGCGATGATCATGATCGAGAGCGATGCTTGCTTGCATTGAGTTCTTCTTACGCTTCTTCTTGATCGGGGATAGGTTCGGTCGGCAGCTGGGCTAGCAGGAGTGGATATTGTTTGAGTTTCTGTTTATGTTTCATCCGTAGTCGGATGTTGATCTTATATATGATGTTGATGTATTCTTGTGGCATTTGTGCCTTATGTATGTATCCCGTCTATTATGTAATGTTGATGTAATGATATCCACCTTGCAAAAGCGTTTCAATATCGGGTCTATCCTTGGTGGGACCGTCGAGTTCCTTTTGGATAGAATTAGCATATTAGGCGTGACAAGTTGGTATCGAGCCTCGACCGACCCTAAGGCCCCTTGATTGATCATGTAGTTTGGCCGTTGTTGAGTCTAGAAGAAAACTGATTTCGAGTCTAGTTATATAGGAGAGTAGAATTCTTTTTACTCCTCGGTCCCTTAAATCGCTCTGGTGAGGAATCTGGCGTAGGTGTTTTGAATTACTCCTCTTCCCTTCAAATTTTTCTTTAGGATCACGCAGTTGGTTTTCCGATCGTTGGCCCTCAGTTCTTTTCATCCGGTGCAGTTCTCGTCAAGTCGACTCGACCATCTCCATCTTTGCCAAGTTCAACCCTCAGTTATTCCTCCGTCGTCGTTGTTTTTCCTTGTCCGAAGTTGTCCTTGTTTTTCCCACCCACCCACCCCTTCTTCTTCTCGGAACCGGAGTTCATAATCGAGTATCCATCCTACTCGTGCGAAGTTTTTGCTCCCTCTCCTCAATGATTTCAACCGGTGTTTTCTATTCAAGATATTCGTCGATTTCCCCTTCTAAGTTGCCTTTGTTTTTCCCGCCCTCCCACCCTATTATTCCCGCAGTTCGAGTTTCTTCCGACCATCAATTCCATTCGTGTGGAGCCTCTTCAGTCTTCCCTCAATTATTTCAACCGGTGAATTCTCGTCTTGTTCATCATTCTTCATCCCTTTCTTTCTCCGGTGCACTCAATTCAAGTTTTTCGGTGTTGATCATATTCTTTTCCTTGGGTCGAGTGTTCTCTTTGCTCGTTCGCCTCTCGCCAGTTTATCATTCCGGAGTTCCGAAGACATCTCAGGAGATTCGTCTGTGTTTGAATTAATCCGAGGTGGTCACCTCATGCAAATATCTCTATTTTTTCGGTGCATCATCTATCTGTTCAACAATCCTTTCCAACGGTGTTTTTCTTTTTAGTGGGCCCTAACCCACAGGTCTTTTCCCAGGATCTTACCTGACTCTTCTAATTTCCCGGAGCTATTCTCTAATTCTTTTCGGAGTTTGACGTAAGAATGGATTTCATCAGTCAGATTCCATCGCTAAGATCGTTTTCAGATTCATTTCATTGTTGGCTCAACCTCTTCGTTTTTCATTCTCCCGGAGTATCCCAGTAATTTTTACTGGTGTTCCTCGTCGTCATTCTCAACATTTGAAGACCGTCGTAGATTTTTTTCTCTTAAATCTTGTCCGTTCCCCCGGAGATTCGCGGTGCTAGCTCAATGTTATCCTATCTAATTTGTTTCCAGTTGTGCAATTCTTTTCATCCATCCGGAGTATTTCAGGAGTTGTTTTCCGTCTCGACCATCCGGAGGTCATCTTTTCGGAATATTTCTTCGTTCCAAGTTTTCAGCTTCGTTCTTCTCAATATTCTTCCGGTGCTGCGTTCAAGCATTCGTTAATCAGTTCGAGATCTCTTCGATCTCTTTTCTCTTAATTCCCTCAAGTATCTTTGTGCTTTTCTAATTTTTCCCGGTGATTCATTCTCTTTCATCAGTCATTTTTGAATTCTTACGGTGGTTCGTTCAAGATTCTTTTTCTTTGATTATCATTTTAATCCATTCATTCTTTCCAATCCTACCGGTGGTTCATGAAGACTTTCTCAAGTTTTGTGCGATGTTTCCCCTTAATCCTTTTTCAACGAGAATAAGTATTATGCTAAATCCATTTCTTGTCATCAATTTAATTTGATGAAGGATAAGCATACAATAAATCTTATTCTTATTTCATCCAAGTGATTAATCCCTTCCTGCGGAGTTTGTTCTTGATGAATAAATTCTAGTTCCAAGTGTTCTCATCTTTTCTTTTCGGAGTTCAATTATTTCCTCAACCATTTCGGCCGGAATCCTCCATCTAATTCATCGCAAGGCTTTAGTCTTATTCTTTCACCCTTCATTCTATCTCATCATCCTTTTCGTTACGGAGTTCTTCATGGTGGTTCTTCATGATTTAATTCATTCTTCAAGAGTTCATCAAGATTTTTTTGGGGAGCTCAAGTATTTTTCCTTCTTGCTTTTGAAGTCAATTAATTCTCCATATTCTTTTGAAGTGGAGTTTTGCATTTCCTCGTTTTCTCAGTTATTCAATATTTTCCGATTGTGGTGGTTATCACCTCATAATTTTTTTTGGGATGTTATCCATAAGTCCAAAACAATCTTATTCTTTTCGTTGGTGATTTTCTCAACAACTCCACTCAATCCTTCCTTCTAAGTTCTTTTCATTCAACTTTTTTCAATTCTCTCCGGAGGTTTTGTGTCACGTATTCATCAAGTGTCATTCCATCTTCTGAAGCTCATATTCTATTCTTTCCTTGTTCAACCGGTGTGATGCCTAAATCCTTTCAGTCTTACTCGTTTCTTTTCTCATTCTAACCACTCCGGTTAGAACGAGTTGTTTCATAGTCTATCTGATTCCGTGAGCTTTCGATTCTCGTCGTTCTTCTCTTCTTCTCGAGTTCTCTCGATTCTTTGCTTCTTCTCTCGAGTTCTTGTTTCACCTCATCCCTTTTTCCCTTCCGTCTCGGTCCTAAGATCTCGGGACGAGATCTCTTGTTAGTGGAGGAGTGTTGTGCGCCCGGATTCGATCGCGCGGTGTCCTTGATTATTCGCCGTCGTTGCCATGTCATTTGCTTGCGTGTTGCATTTTGCCATGTCATCATCTGCATTTTATCATGTCATCATGTGCATTTCATTTTGCATACATGTTCGTCTCATGCATCCGAGCATTTTCCCGTTGTCCGTTTTGCAATCCGGCACTCCTATGTCTCCGGCGCCCCCTTTTACCTCTTTTAGGTATGCGGGTGTTAAGCGGTCTCGGAATGGACGAGGTTTGTCAAGCGGCCTTGGTATAGCACCGGTGAACCGCTGTCAAGTTTCGTGCCATTTGGAGGTCGTTTGATACTCCAACAGTTAAGCAAGGTAACCGTAAACCCTCTTTCTCTTGCAGCCCAACACCCTTCAAAGTGGCCCAAAACCCTTAACTCCCTCCATGCTCTCGGTCGTTCGATCACGATCGCGTGGCGAAAACCGCACCTCATTTGGAGTCTCCTAGCTCCCTCTACCTATATATATATATATCATTGGGGAGCGTGGCAGAAATTCAAAATTTTCTCGCATCACCAAGATCAATCTATGGAGAAACTAGCAGCGAGGGAAGGAGAGTGCATCTACATACCCTTGTAGATCGCTAAGCGGAAGCGTTCATGTGAACGGGGTTGAAGGAGTCGTGCTCGTCGTGATTCAAATCACCGATGATCAAGTGCGAGCAGACGGCACCTCCGCGTTCAACACACGTACAGCCGGTGGCGTCTCCCACGCCTTGATCCAGCAAGGAGAGAGGGAGAGGTTGAGAAGACTCCATCCAGCAGCAGCACAACGGCATGGTGGTGATGGAGGCGTGGCAATCCCGAGGGGCCGCCAAGCACCGGGGAGAGGAGGAGGAGGAGGCGGGGCTGCGCTGGAGAGGAGACTCTCGTGTGTTATGGGCAGCCCCAGGGCCTCATATATAGGGGAGAGGGAGGAGGTGCGCCCCTCTAGGGTTCCCAACCCTAGAGGCGGCAGCCCCAAACCCATCTAATGGGTGGCGGCCACAAGGGGAGGAGAGGGAGGCGCAGGGAGTATGGGCCTTAGGGCCCATCGCCTAGGGTTTGCCCCTCTCCTTCTTAGCCACATGGGCCATGGTGGGGCGCCCTAGCCCACCTAGGGGCTGGTGCCCTCACACTTGGCCCATGTATGCCTCTTGAGCATGTGGCCCCACTTGGTGGACCCCAGGACCCTCCGGTGGTCCCAGTACATTACCGATATCATGAAACCTTTCCGGTTACCAAAACAGGACTTCCCATATATAAATCTTTACCTCCGGACCATTCCGGAACTCCTCGTGACGTCCGGGATCTCATCCGGGACTCGAACAACATTCGGTAACCACATACAAGCTTCCTATATAACCCTAAGTCGCCAGACCTTAAGTGTGTAGACCCTACGGGTTCGGAGACAAGCAGACATGACCGAGGCGTTCTCCGGTCAATAACCAACAGCGGGATCTGGATACCCATGTTGGCTCCCACATGTTCCACGATGATCTCATCGGATGAACCACGATGTCAAGGACTCAATCGATCCGTATACAATTCCCTTTGTCTAGCGGTATTGTACTTGCCGAGATTCGATCGTCGGTATCCGATACCTTGTTCAATCTCGTTACGGCAAGTCTCTTTACTCGTTCGTAACACATCATCCGTGATCAACCCCTTGGTCACTGCTTGTGCACATTATGATGATGTCCTACCGAGTGGGCCAGAGATACCTCTCCGTTTACGGAGTGACAAATCCGATCTCGATCCGTGTCAACCCAATGGTCACTTTCGGAGATACCGTAGTGCACCTTTATAGTCACCCGATTACGTTGTGACGTTTGATACACCAAAGCACTCCTACGGTATCCGGAATTGCACGATCTCATGGTCTAAGGAAGAGATACTTGACATTGAAAAGCTTTAGCATCTGAACTACGATCTTTGTGCTAGGCTTAGGATTGGGTCTTGTCCATCACATCATTCTCCTAATGATGTGATCCGTCATCAATTACATCCAATGTCCATGGTCAGGAAACCATAACCATCTATTGATCAACGAGCTAGTTAACTAGAGGCTTACTAGGGACATGGTGTTGTCTACGTATCCACACATGTATTGCTGTTTCCGGTCAATACAATTATAGCATGAATAATAAGCGATTATCATGAACAAGGAAATATAATAATAACTAATTTATTATTGCCTCTAGGGCATATTTCCAACAGTCTCCCACTTGCACTAGAGTCAATAATCTAGTTCACATCGCCATGTGATTAACACGATAGGTCACATCGCCATGTGACCAACATCCAAAAGTTTACTAGTGTCTTAAACTAGTTCACATCACCATGTGATTAAGTCTCAATGAGTTACGGGGTTTGATCATGTTTTGCTTGTGAGAGAGGTTTTAGTCAGCGGGTCTGAACCTTTCAGATCCGTGTGTACTCATAAATCTCTATGTCATATTGTAAATGCTGCTTTCACGCTCCACTTGGAGCTATTCCAAATGGTTGCTCCACTATCGTATCCGGTTTGCTACTCGAGTCACTCGGATAGGTGTTAAAGCTTACATCGGCGTAACCCTTTCGCCGAACTCTTTATCACCTCCATAATCGAGAAACATGTCCTTATTTACTCCAAGGACAATTTTGACCGCTGTCCAATGATCCCCATTCTGGATCATTCTTGTACCTTAGTGACTCATGGCAAGGCACACTTCGGTGCGGTACACGGCATAGCATACTATAGAGCCTATATCGAAGCATAGGGGCGACCTTCATCCTTTCTCTCTTTTACGCCGTGGTCGAGCTTTTAAGTCTTAACTTCATACCTTACATCTCGGCAAGAACTCCTTCTTTGGTGATCCATCTTGAACACCTTCAAGATCATGTCAAGGTATGTGCTCATTTGAAAGTACTATTGAGCGTTTTTTGATCTATCCTCATAGATCTTGATGCTCAATGTTCAAGTAACTTAATCCAGGTTTTCACTTGAAAACACTTTAACCCTATATGCTTTGAGAAAATTCTACATCATTTCGATCATCAATATGTCAACAACATATACTCATCAGAAATTCTATAGTGCTCCCACTCACTTCTTTGGAAATACAAGTTTCTCATAAACTTTGTATACACCCAAAATCTTTGATCATCTCATCAAAGCGCACATTCCAACTCCGACATGCTTACTCCGGTCCTTAGAAAGGATCATTGGAGCCAGCATACCTTTTAGCATCCTTAGGATCGACAAAACTTTTACGATTGTATCACATACAACCTTTCCTTACGGCGGTAAGGAAACTCATTTTGACATCCATCGCAGATTTCATAAATGCAGCTTATGCTAACATGATTCGACGGACTTAAGCATCGCTCTGAATGAGAGAATCTCATCATAGTCAACTCCTTGAACTTGTGAAAAACTCTTTGCCACAAGTCGAGCTTCATAGAAGGTGACATTACCGTCCATGTCCGTCTTCTTCTTAAAGATCCATTCATCTCAATGGCTTGCCGATCATCGGGCAAGTCCACCAAAGTCCATGCTTTGTTTTTGATACATGGATCCTATCTCGGATTTCATGGTTTCTAACCATTTGTCGGAATTTGGGCCCACCATCGCTTCTCCATAGCTCGTAGGTTCATTGTTGTCCAGCAACATGACCTTCAAGACATGATTACTGTACCACTCTGAAGTGGTACGCATCCTTGTCACCCCACGAGTGCGTCGGTGACTTGATCCGAAACTTCATGATCACTATCATAGCTTCTACTTCAATTGGTGTAGGTGCCACGGAACAACTTCTGTGCCCTGCTACACACTAGTTGAAGTGATGGTTCAATAACCTCATCAAGTCTCCACCATCCTCCCACTCAACTTTTCGAGACGAACTTTTCCTCGAGAAAGGACCCGATTCAAGAAACAATCCCTATTGCTTTGGATCTGAATTAGGAGGTATACCCAACCGTTTTGGGTGTCCTATGAAGATGCATTTTGTCCACTTTGGGTTCGAGCTTATCAACACTGAAACTTTTCCACATAAGCGTCGCAGCCCCAAACCTTTAAGAAATGACAGCTTAGGTTTCTATAAACCATAGTTCATACGGTGTCATCTCAGCGGAATTACGTGGTGCCCTATTAAAGTGAGTGTGGTTGTCTCTAATGCCTAACCCATGAGCGATAGTGGTAATTCGATAAGAGACATCATAGTACGCACCATATCCAATAGAGTGCAACTATGATGTTCGGACACACCATCACACTGGTGTTCGAGCGGTATTAATTGTGAAACAATTTGCACAATGTCTTAATTGTGTGCCAAAACTTCGTAACTCAGATATTCATCTCTATGATCATATCATAGACATTCTATCCTCTTGTCACGAAGATCTTAAACTTCACTCTGAAATTACTTGAACCATTCAATAATTCAGACTTGTGTTTCATCAAGCAAATATACTCAACATCTACTCGAATCATCGTGAAGTCAAAACATAACGATATTCCTTTGCATGCCTCGGCACTCATTGGACTGCACACATCAGAATGTGTTACTTCCAACAGGTTGCTACCTTGTTCCATCTTCTTTGAAACCGAGGCTTTTAGGTCATCTTGCCCATGTGGTATGATTTGCATGTCTCAAGTGATTCAAAATCAAGTGAGTCCTAACGATCCATCTGCATGGAGTTTCTTCATGCGTATACACCAATAGACATGGTTAGCATGTCTCAAACTTTTCAAAAGCGAGTGAGTCCAAAGATCCATCAACATGGAGCTTCTTCATGCGTTTATACCAATATGACTTACATGGCGATTGCCACAAGTAAGTGGTACTATCATTACTATCTTATACCTTTGGCATGAAAATGTGTATCACTACGATCGAGATTCAATAAACCATTTATTTAAGTGCAAGACCACTGAAGGTGTTATTCAAATAAATAGAGTAACCATTATTCTCCTCAAATGAATAACCGTATTGCGATAGACATAATCCAATCATGTCTATGCTCAACGCAAACACCAAATAACAATTATTTAGATTTAACATCAATCTCGATGGTAGAGGGAGAGTGCGATGCTTGATCACATCAACCTTGGAAACACTTCCAACACATATCGTCAGCTCACCTTTAGCTAGTCTCCGTTTCGTCCGTAGCCTTTTATTTCGAGTTACTAACATTTAGCAACCGAACCGGTATCTAATACCCTGGTGCTACTAGGAGTACTAGTAAAGTACACATTAACATAATGTATATCAAATATACTTCTATCGACCTTGCCTGCCTTCTTATCTACCAAGTATCTAGGGTAATTCTACTCCAGTGGCTGTTCCCCTTATCTCAGAAGCACTTAGTCTCGGGTTTGGGTTCAACCTCGGGTTTCTTCACTGGAGCAGCAGCTGATTTGCCATTTCGTGAAGTATCCCTTATTGCCCTTGCCTTTCTTGAAACTAGTGGTTTCACCAACCATCAACAATTGATGCTCCTTCTTGATTTCTACTTTCGCGATGTCAAAAAACGCGAATACCTCAAGGATCATCATATCTATCCCTGATTTGTTATAGTTCATCACGAAGCTCTAGCAGCTCGGTGGCAATGACTTTGGAGAAACATCACTATCTCATCTGGAAGGTTAACTCCCACTCGATTCAAGTGATTGTTGTACTCAGACAATCTGAGCACAAGCTCAACGATTGAGCTTTTCTCCCTTAGTTTGCAGGCTAAGAAAATCGTCGGAGGTCTCATACCTCTTGACGTGGGCACGAGCCTGAAATCCCAATTTCAGCCCTCGAAACATCTTATATGTTCATGACGTTCAAAGCGTCTTTGGTGCCTCAACTCTAAACCGTTTAAGCTGAACTATCACGTAGTTGTCAAAGCGTGTATGTCCGATGTTACGCAACATCCACAAAGCGACATTTGGGGTTCAGCACTTTGGCGGTGCATTAAGGACATAAGCTATCTCTTGTCCGCATAATCGCTACTTTCAACTTTCAACTATATTTTCTCTAGGAACATATCTAAGCAGTGGAACTAAAGCGTGAGCTTCGACATTATTTGCAAAAGGTCTTTTGACTATGTTCAGGATAATTAAGTTCATCTTATGAACTCCCACTCGAGATAGACATCCCTCTGGTCATCTAAGTGATTACATGATCCGAGTCAACTAGGCCGTGTCCGATCATCACGTGAGACGGACTAGTCATCATCGGTGAACATCTTCATGTTGATCGTATCTACTATCGACTCATGCTCGACCTTTCGGTCTCCGTGTTCGAGGCCATGTGCGCACATGCTAGGCTCGTCAAGTTAACCCCAAGTGTTTTTGCTGTGTAAATCTGTCTTACACCCGTTGTATGTGAGCGTAAGAATCCATCACACCCGATCATCACGTGGTGCTTAGAAGCGACGAACTGTAGCAGCGGTGCACGGTCGAGGGAGAACACTTCTTGAAATTTGTGTAGGGATCATCTTATTTACTACCGTCGTTTCTAAGTAAACAAGATGCATAAACATAATAAACATCACATGCAATTATATAGTGACATGATATGGCCAATATCATTTTGCTCCTTTTGATCTCCATCTTCGGGGCTCCATGATCATCATCGTCACCGGCATGACACCATGATCTCCATCATCATGATCTCCATCATCGTGTCTCCATGAAGTTGTCTCGCCAACTTATTACTTCTACTACTATGGCTACTGGTTAGCAATAAAGTAAAGTAATTACATGGCGTTGTTTAATGACACGCAGGTCATACAATAAATAAAGACAACTCCTATGGCTCTGCGGTTGTCATACTCATCGACATGCAAGTCGTGAATCCTATTACAAGAACATGATCAATCTCATACATCACATATCATTCATCACATTCTTCTTGGCCATATCACATCACATAGCATACCCTGCAAAAACAAGTTAGGCGTCCTCTAATTGTTGTTGCATGTTTTACGTGGCTGCTATGGGTTTCTAGCAAACGTTTCTTACCTCATAAAACCACAGCGTGATATGCCAATTGCTATTTACCCTTCGTAAGGACCCTTTTCATCGAATCCGTTCCGACTAAAGTGGGAGGCGGCACCGCTAGCCACCTTATGCACCAAGTGCATGTCGATCGGTGGAACTTTGTCTCACGTAAAATGCGTGTAAGGTCGGTCCGGGCCGCTTCATCCCACAATACCGTCGAAACAAGATTGGACTAGTAACGGTAAGCATATTGAACAACATCAACGCCCACAACTACTTTGTGTTCTACTCGTGCAAAGAATCTCGCAATAGACCTAGCTCATGATGCCTTTGTTGGGGAGCGAGCAGAAATTCAAAATTTTCTACGCATCACCAAGATCAATCTATGGAGAAACTAGCGAGGGAAGGAGAGTGCATCTACATACCCTTGTAGATCGCTAAGCGGAGCGTTCATGTGAGCGGGGTTGAAGGAGTCGTACTCGTCGTGATTCAAATCACCGATGATCAAGTGCGAGCAGACGGCACCTCCGCGTTCAACACACGTACAGCCGGTGGCGTCTCCCACGCCTTGATCCAGCAAGGAGAGAGGAGAGGTTGAGAAGACTCCATCCAGCAGCAGCACAGCGGCATGGTGGTGATGGAGGGCGTGGCAATCCAGCAGGCCGCCAAGCACCGGGGAGAGGAGGAGGAGGAGGAGGGGCTGCGCCTGGAGAGGGAGACTCTCGTGTGTTATGGGCAGCCCCCAGGGCCTCATATATATAGGGGAGAGGGAGGAGGGTGCGCCCCCTCTAGGGTTCCCAACCCTAGAGGGGCGGCAGCCCCAAACCCATCTAATGGGTGGCGGCCACAAGGGGAGGAGAGGAGGCGCGGGGAGTATGGGCCTTAGGGCCCATCGCCCTAGGGTTTGCCCCTCTCCCTCTTAGCCGCATGGGCCATGGTGGGAGGCGCCCTAGCCCACCTAGGGGCTGGTGCCCTCTCACACTTGGCCCATGTATGCCTCTTGAGCATGTGGCCCCACTTGGTGGACCCCCGGGACCCTCCCGGTGGTCCCGGTACATTACCGATATCGCCCGAAACCTTTCGGGTTACCAAAACAGGACTTCCCATATATAAATCTTTACCTCCGGACCATTCCGGAACTCCTCGTGACGTCCGGGATCTCATCCGGGACTCCGAACAACATTCGGTAACCACATACAAGCTTCCTATATAACCCTAGCGTCATCGAACCTTAAGTGTGTAGACCCTACGGGTTCGGGAGACAAGCAGACATGACCGAGGCGTTCTCGGTCAATAACCAACAGCGGGATCTGGATACCCATGTTGGCTCCCACATGTTCCACGATGATCTCATCGGATGAACCACGATGTCAAGGACTCAATCGATCCGTATACAATTCCCTTTGTCTAGCGGTATTGTACTTGCCGAGATTCGATCGTCGGTATACCGATACCTTGTTCAATCTCGTTACCGGCAAGTCTCTTTACTCGTTCCGTAACACATCATCCGTGATCAACCCCTTGGTCACACTGTGCACATATGATGATGTCCTACCGAGTGGGCCCAGAGATACCTCTCCGTTTACGGAGTGACAAATCCGATCTCGATCCGTGTCAACCCAATGGTCACTTTCGGAGATACCTGTAGTGCACCTTTATAGTCACCCGATTCGTTGTGACGTTTGATACACCAAAGCACTCCTACGGTATCCGGGAATTGCGATCTCATGGTCTAAGGAAGAGATACTTGACATTGAAAAGCTTTAGCATCTGAACTACGATCTTTGTGCTAGGCTTAGGATTGGGTCTTGTCCATCACATCATTCTCCTAATGATGTGATCCCGTCATCAATGACATCCAATGTCCATGGTCGGAAACCATAACCATCTATTGATCAGCGAGCTAGTTAACTAGAGGCTTACTAGGGACATGGTGTTGTCTACGTATCCACACATGTATTGCTGTTTCCGGTCAATACAATTATAGCATGAATAATAAACGATTATCATGAACAAGGAAATATAATAATAACTAATTTATTATTGCCTCTAGGGCATATTTCCAACAATGTCCTCCCCCGAAATTTTCGCAGCAAACCCTAGCTCTCTCTCTCCCCGCCGCCGCCGGACAAAAATCCGGGCAGCGGACATGTCCGCCCCGCCGCCGCGCCCAATCGGCTTCCGCCACCTGTCCCTTGGCCTCTCTCTCGCGCCCTTGCATTGCCCATCCCGCCGAGCCCATCACGGGCCATGCGAAGCTCGACCGCGACCGCTTGCCGCCGCCAGCCTTGCCCGTCGCCGCCGCCCGGCCATCCGCCTCCCGCTCGGCCTCGCCGCTGCGGCCCGTCGCCGGCCGCCGGAGGCTAACGCCGCGCGGGTTCCATGACCTGCCTCTCTCAGCGCCGTCGCGCCATGGCGCCGCCCCAGCGCCATGATGCCCGCTGCCCTCCGCCACCGACAGCCGCCGCCCATGAGACTCCGCCCGCCGCCCGATCTCACACGGCGGCGCCGCGTGCTCCGCCGCCCTGGGCGCCAGGTCCCCTCCTCCCGCCATGAAACCTCCTGCCGGCGCCGCCCCACCGCCCGATCTCCTCTCCGGCACCCTCCTCCCAAAGTTCCGGCGAGATCCAAGCCAGCTCCGGCGAACTTCGAAGAACGTGCACGGAGGTTGACTTTTCCCCTCCCCCAAATTCATCTAAGTCCCGTAACTGTAGTTATTTTGTTGCATTTTCATAGCATCATAACTCTGTCATCGTTGCTCCGTTTTGCGCGTGTAATATGTCAAAATGTTCGACTCGAAGAGTAGATCATTTCATCCCATTGCATCATTTTCATTTGAGCTCATCTGGATGCCCGAAATGCTGTTGCAAGAGTGCTATGTGATGTTAGTTTCTGATTTTTATCAGAACATGCACTTTTGTTATTTTTGCCATGATTGATGTGTGCACCCTATGGATTTGAGTCCTAAATGTGTTTTGTAATATGCCATGCCATCTTTCCAGGGGTGTATGCCATGTATTTTTGTGATCAATGTGGTGACTAGCACAAGCATGCAAACTAGTCTTCCTGATGTTGCTGATTTCAGCCCTGTTTTGCTGATATTTTGATGCCATGTTAACTTGATGCTACCGAGAGATCCATGCATATTTTGAGATATTTCAGTAAGGATGTTTTGTTAAACATGTCTTGCTCTATCCATCCATGCCCTTGTTTGCAATTATGGAGTGCCATAGCTTGAGTCAATCAAGCTCTACTTTTGCTATAAAATGTTTCCTGGCAGATTGTTTACATGTTATTCAATTTTGTCAAGGTTGTTGTAGTTGATCCAAGCATGCTATGATGTTGTTCTTGCCGTGTATAGCTTCTATGCCATGTCTTCTTACTGTTGGTTGCCTTGCCATGCCATGTATTGCTCTGTGGTGAGTGGTTCAAGCTCACCAACATGCCTACTCATTGTTGTTCCTGCCATGTTCAAATCTGTAATATAACTTGCCATGTTTACATGGGTGCCATCATATTTTCTGATCCTTTTTGGCTTATGGTCAGTAAGGGACTTTTGGTCTATGCAATTAGTAGATTCATGTCATGCCTTCATTTGCCATGTTAAGTTCCTGTAGCATATTGTTTGATAGCTCTAAACATTGCAACTTTGATGTTATTTACCTTAAGTCTGGCTGTTATTATTTGCAATCTTGCCATGTCATTTTGAGCATGTTCTAGTGATTTCTGGAGATAGCTCAGTGCTCATCTTTTGTCATGCTTTACCTGTACATCATGCCCATGCCTTTTGTTTTCTTGTTGAGGTCCTGTAGCATGTTGTTTTGATGCTTGCAATATGCCTAGTTGCTGTTTTGGACAGATTGTTGCTATAACTTGTATAGTGTGTATGTGTTGAACCGTTGCTCCGTTTTGAGTGTGCTCTATATGAAACTTGCTTGATTTTGCATGTAGTTTCATATTATCTTGTTGCATCCTTGTTTTGAGGTGTTTGCTTGATGTTTGGGTGCATTTTGCATCAATGCCATGTTTAACTTGTTTTGCTCATATCTTCTAGGTCGTAGCTCCGAATCTAATGAACTTTATATGTAACATGACTAGAATTTCGTGTAGATCATCGTGGTGCATCTTAACTTGCTGTTTAACAACTTGAACATAAGGTTTATTCAGATCTGGACCAATTTCGAAATAATCATATGAGGACTTACCGGAATTGTTATGTGTTGTTCCCGGCCTCATTTGAACTTGCTTTGATGTGTTGGTCTTGTTTGCATCATCTCTTGCCATGAGTAGCTTCATGTAGTTTTGTCATGCATCATGCTTGTTGTGCATCATGCCTTGTTCATGTGTGGTGTGTTTACCATGTTGTGTGCTTCTTCTTGTTAGTTCCTGTTTCGTTGCGATCGTGAGGATTCGTTCGTCTACGCTTGGTTCGACTTCATCCGTTCATCTTCTTCATGGATTCGTTCTTCTTCCTTGCGGGATTTCAGGCAAGATGACCGCTACCCTGGATCTCACTACTATCATTGCTATGCTAGTTGCTTCGCTCTTTCGCTATGCTGCGCTACCTATCACTTGCTGCTCAAGCCCCCCTATTTTCCATGTCAGCCCGTAACCTTTTGCACCCTTCCTAGCAAACCGTTGTTTGGCTATGTTACCGCTTTGCTCAGCCCCTCTTATAGCGTTGTTAGTTGCAGGTGAAGATGAAGTTTGTTCCTTGTTGGAACATGAAGTTTGTTCCTTGTTGGAACATGGAGATGTTGTTCCTTGTTGGAACATGTTTATTTGTTGGGATATCACAATATATCTTATATTATTAATGCATCTCTATACTTGGTAAAGGGTGGAAGGCTCGGCCTTATGCCTGGTGTTTTGTTCCACTCTTGCCGCCCTAGTTTCTGTCATATCGGTATTATGTTCCCGGATTTTCCGTCCCTAACGCGGTCGGGTGATTTATGGGACCCCTTGACATTCGCTTTGAATAAGACTTTTCAGCAAGGCCCAACATTGGTTTTACCAGTTGCCTCACATATGCCCTTTTTCCCTTGGGTTTAGAACCCGAGGGTCATCTTTATTTTAGCCCCGGGCAGTTCTCCTTCGAGTGCTGGTCCAAACCGGCGATGTCCGGCGCCCCCAGGCAATCAGGGTTTATGCCAACCCGACGTCTTGCTCATCCGGTGTGCCACGAGACCGAGATATGTGCAGCTCCTATCAGGATTTGTCGGCACATCCGGCGGCTTTGCTAGTCTTGTTTTATTGTTGTCGAAATGTCTTGTAGCCGGATTCGAGA
>JAHIAM010002614.1:0-20582 GCA_021605205.1 Aegilops longissima
AAACCCTAGCCGACCACCCCGCGCCTCCTCCCCCCGCCCCTCCGATCCCTTTCCCCCCCGTCCGGATAGGGGCCCTCGCGCCCCTCCCGGGCCCCCGGCCCCCCAGCCGCCCTCCACCCCGACCTGCCGCCCCCCCCCTCCCCAAGGGCCCCCTTGCCCAGGTCATCCCAACCTCCCGCCTCCCGGATCCCTCCCGGCCGGCACCTTCCCACTCCTCCTGCCGGGGCCATCCGCTCACTGCCCGCCTCCTGAACCCAGCGCACCACAGTGAGCTTCGCCTCCGGGCCCCTGCTCCCTCTCTCCTCGGCGCCCGTGGCAAACCCGTCGCGGCTCCGTCTCGGCTCCGACCGTCCTGACCCGCCTTCCCTTCCCTCTCCTCCCCCTCATTGAGCAGCGCCCTCCCCCACCCACAGAACCCCGCCCTTCAGCGTGCCCCCCAGCCGGTCTTGAAAGCCTGGCCGTGCCGCCCTCTCGTCTCCTCCGTGCCTCGGCGACCGTTCTGCGAAACCCCGAGGCCGCCGCTCGGCTCCTGACCACCCCCCTCCGCCACGCCTGCGGGATCGGTGGCGCCTGCCGCATCCCACAGGTCGGCCGAGCAGACCACCCGCACCCGGATGCCCGTTTGGTCCCACAGGCCGATGACATGAGGCCCCACCCGAATGGTTGTATTAATAACAGAAAATTGAAAATTAAATAAAACTAATTAATTAATTAATTAATTAATTAATTAATTAATTAATTAATTAAGTAATTAATTAATCTAATTAAACCTAATCACTAATTAACCTAATTAACTAATGTTAATTAAATTTGATTAGGTTAATTAGATAACGAAGAATGACATGCGGGACCCACAGCCGAGGTTGACTGATCAACCACAGCCATTCTTGACGTCGACATGACATCATCTTGGCGTCATAAATACATTTTGAATTAATTAAATAATTAATTAAATTCGGAAATTATTAAAATCTTTTAAAATTCATATCTTTTAATCCGTAACTTCGGTTAAAATATTTTCAACATGAAAGTTACTCGAGCAGGCCGAATCCGGATCGCGATCGTTCGTCCACCCACACCCTAACCTATCAGACCTGCAACTTTTCCCCTCGCTCCTCGCGAAAACCAAAACAGGATTACTTTCCGGATGTTTCCATAACGATACCCCCTCATACCACGTTAGAGAGCCGACCTAGCATCGCTTCTTGGCATGTCATGCATCGATATGCATCTGTTTACTTGTATTCATTGTTTCTTCCCCTCTTCTCTCCGGTAGACTCGAGACCGCCACTGCTGCTGGCACGTTCGACTACGGTCTTGTGACCCTCTCTCTTGCCGAGCAACAGGCAAGCCCCCTTGATCACGATATAGCCTACTCTTATCTACCTGCTTGCATTGAGTAGTATAGCATATTCTTGTTTTGAATACTCCTATCTTGCTTTGCATAGCTGTCCTTGTAACCATTGTTACCTTACGCAATCCTATATGCTTAGTATAGGATGCTAGTACTTTCATCTGTGGCCCTACTTTCTTGTCCAAATGCACGTGCTATACTATCGGGCGTGATCACTCGGGAGTTGATCACGGGTATATATATACATATACATGATACATGTGAGACTAAAAGTCGAGATTGGTGATGGAGCACCATGAGTGGATCTTTGAGGCGGAGGCGGCAGGCGAGTTGAGACCGCCTAGGAGAGGTGGGCTGCCATGTTCGGCGTTGATTACTTAACCAACGAGGTCTTGGTATTTGATCTGAGTTGCTCTGACTTATCGCACTAACCATCTGGGGAGTAGTTATGGGTATCCGGCGTCGTGTATCCCGTAAACACTTGAGCGTCGTGACAGGCGGCGCGGTTGATTGGAATGCTGTTAGGCTAGGCGCTTCCGGCCGCCCTACATAACGTCTGGTGTGCTTTCGAGGCGATGGGGCGGACCCTCGGCGCAAGTTTGAACGGTGTTGGCCTCTGTTGTGCCTAGGTGGGGCCGGCGTGTTGATCTTCGCGGCGGGCATGACCGGAAAGGTTGTCCGGCCAAATGGGATCAAGCGTCTTTGGGTAGATGGTGCACCCGGGTTAATCTATTGGATGGGTGATCTTGATAAAGGGCGACTTGGAGTTGTACCTTGAGCTTATGACAACTAGAGCCGGATACTTGATAAAACACACCCTTCCAAGTGCGGATACAAGCGGTGGTCGCTCTCGCTCGGGATATGGCAGGATTGGGGTAGGATTATTGCTATATGATGTTCTTGGAGAATTCACTTTCCTCTTCTACTGTTGCAAGGCGGTGTCGAAGCGTAGTTTCGTTAAGACTAGCTATCCCCCTCTTATACGGCATTCTCGGTTGGTCCTTGATATGGCCTTTACAATATAACCATGCATATGGCGTAGCTCCTTGCTTCGATACTTTGGATGAGTACTCACGGTTGCCTTGTTCCCCTTTTCCCCCTACCCTACTCGATTGCGCAATCAGACGATGGAGCCAGGGCGGGCACACGCCTATGGCGACTACTACTGGGCGCCTACTACTCGTGCAGCCGGCGGCGACCGGAGTAACCTAGGAGGATCGACGGAGGCATGTTCCTCTTCGTCTGTATCCCGGTTTGTGCTAGCCATCTTATGGCACCTTGTTTTCTTATATACGTACTCGAGATATTGTTGCTCTGACTTCGTCTATGATCGAGCACTTGTATTCGAGCCCTCGGCCCTAGCTTGTATTATGATGCTTGTATGACTTATTTTATTTGTAGAGTTGTGTTGTGATATCTTCCGTGAGTCCACGATCTTGATTACATTTGCGTGCATGATTATTATCGATTGAATCGAAGCGTCCGAAATATTTGTTCTACCTTTGGCTCCTGTTGGGTTCGACACTCTTACTTATCGAAAAAGGCCATTGATCCCCTATACTTGTGGGTTATCAAGACCTTTTTGGCCGTTCGGGCAATAGCGTGGGGTGAATATTCTAATTATTGCTGTTTGCTTTATCACTAAGTAATTTTATTTGTTGTTCTTAGTTGTTCTTTATCTTTGTTATGGATATGGAACCACGAATACCAAAAAATTAGGTGTACTTTCTCATGGAGATGGGGAACGTCGTCCATTTGCATCATGCTTTTATATCGATATTTATTGCATTATGGGTTGTTATTACCGTTATGTCACAATACTTATGCCTATTCTCTCTTATTTTCAGGGTTTACATAAGGAGGAGAATCGGCTGGAATTCGTCTTGGAAAAGGAGCAAATATTAGAGACCTATTACGCACAACTCCAAAAGTCCTGAAACTCCAGGAATATCTTATAGTAAATAATAAAAATCCTCGAAAGATGAAGGCGGGGCCCACACCACATCCACGGTGGCGCCCTACCCCAGGCGCGCCCTACCTCATGGGCCCCTGGTGGCTCTCCGATGCCCATCTTCTGCTATATGAGATCTTTCATCGAAAAAAATCGAAGCAACCTTTGGGATGAAACTCCGCCCGGCGGAACCGGCGGAACCAATCTAGGGCTCCCGTATTCGGGGACACTTCCCTCAGGGGAAATCATTGTCATCATCATCCAACGCTCCTCTCTCGGGAGAGGCATCTCCATCAACATCTTCACCACACCATCTCCTCTCAAAACCCTAGTTCATCTCTTGTATCAATTCTTTCTCCAAGTCAGGATTGGTACTAGTAGGTTGCTAGTAGTGTTGATTACTCCTTGTAGTTGATGCTAGTTGGTTTATTTGGTGGAAGATCATATGTTCAGATCCTTATGCATATTAATACCCCTGATTATGAACATGAATATGCTTTTGAGAATTCGTTTGTTCGAGGACATGGGAGAAGTCTTTATTAGTAGTCATGTGAATTTGGTATTAGTTCGATATTTTGATGAGATGTATGTTGTCTAGCCTCTAGTGGTGTTATGTGAGCGTCGACTACATAACACTTCACCATTTTGGGTAGAGGAAGGCTTGGGAAGTAATAAGTAGATGATGGGTTGCTAGGTGACGACTTAAACCCTAGTTTATCGTTCCGTATGATTTGGATCCATATGTTTCATGCTATGGTTAGGTTTACCTTAATACTTTTGTTGTAGTTGGGATGCTTGCAATGAGGTTAATCATAAGTGGGATGTTTGTTCAAGTAAAACAACCCAAGCACATCCCCCAATCAAATTATCAAAGTAGAACACAAATCATATGAGCGTGATGAAAACTAGCTTGATGATATTCCCATGTGTCCTCGGGGCGCTTTTCCTATTATAAAGTTTGTCGGGCTTGTCCTTTGCTACAAAAGTTGGGCCACCTTTATTTTCTTTTGTTACTTGTTGCTCGTTACAAATTATCTTATCACAAAACTTCTTACCACTTATTTGTCTTAAGGAATACCTTTGAAAACCCTTATCATTTCATACGCTCCTCGTTGGGTTCGACACTCTTACTTATCAAAGGACTATGATAGATCCCCTACTTGTGGGTCATCAAGACTCTTTTTGCCATTCTTTGCGGGAGTGAAGCGCCTTTGGTAGGTGGAATTTGGTAAGGAAAAATTTATATAGTGTGCTGAAATTTCTTGTCACTTGTTACTATGGAAAGTAATCTCGAGGGGCTTGTTAGGTATCTTCACGACCGGTAGAAACAAAGTTGCTCCTCAACCTAATGAACCTACTGAAAATGAATATGAAATATTCCTTTGAATTTCCCGGTATGATGGAAAAACTGCTAGCTAATCCTTTTGTGGAGATGGAACAAAGCATCTGATGACACCTAATATATGTGGATGAAGTTTGTGGATTATTTAAGCGGTTATACCGATGATGTTGTTAAGAAGGTCTTCCTTTATCTTTGAAGGATGCATTGACATGGTATAGGCTATGTGATGATACGAGATCATGGAACTATAAGATTGAAATTGGAATTTCATCAAAAAATTATCCTATGCATCTTGTTCATCGTGATCGCAATTATATATATAATTTTTGGCCTCATGAAGGAGAAAGCATCGCTCAAGCTTGGGGGCTTAAATCAATGTTATATTCATGCCCCAATCATGAGCTCTCAGAATAATTATTCAAAGTTTTTATGCTCGCTTTCGATAATAATCAAACCATGCTCGATACTTCTTGTCTTGGCTCTTTTATGATGAAGACTATTGAATTCAATGGAATTTATTGGATGAATTAAATGCAACTCTGAAGATTGGGACCTCGATGAAGGTAAGTCGGGTATGACACCTAAGTTTGATTGTGTTAAATCTTTTATGGATACGATATTTTCCGTAAGTTTAGCACTAAATATGGACTTGACTCGAGATAGTAGCTTCTTTACGTGAATCTTTTGCTACTTATGTTGATCTCCCCAAGTGGTTTAAATATCATCCTCCATAGAAGTAAAAAGTGCACCTATTAAAGTTGAAGAAAGACTGTCACTTATAATGATCCTATTGTTCCTACCTCTCTTGTTTGAAAACCACCTTTCCTGTTAGAATAAAGGATCATGCTAAAGCTTCAAGCGTGGTTAAGTAAAAGCAATATTAGAACTTATACACCTCTGAGCAAGTCAAAGTAGAACCTAATATTGCTATTGTTAAAGATCTCTTGTCGATAATATTGATGGGCATGTTATTCAATTACATGGTGAATCTGCTAAATTGCTAAACCAGCTAAAGATAAACATAGACACTGGTAGGCGTGCACATTATTTATTAAAATAGGAGATCATTGTTATCATGGCTTATGTGATATGGGTGCTAGTGCTAGTGTTATACCTTATGACTTATATAAAGAAATTAAGCATGAAATTACTGTTGAGTTAGAAGATATTGATGTCACAATTAAACTTGCCAATAGAGATACTATATCAGATTAGAATTGTTAGAGATGTTGAAGTCTTGTGTGGGAAAACTAAATATCCTGCTGATTTTCTTGTTCTTGGTTCCCCACAAGATAGCTTTTGTCCCATTATATTTGGTAGACCCTTCTTGAATCTGTTAATGCTAGATAGATTCTGAAAAGAATGTTGTTACTATTGGCTTGGATGATGATTCATGAGTTTAATTTCTCTAAATTTAGTAAACAACAGTGAAGAAGAATTGCCTAGTAAGGATGAAATTATTGGTCTTGCTTCTATTGCGTACCTCCTAGTGATCCTTTAGAACATTATTTGCTAGACCATGAAAATGATATGTTTATGAATGAAAGAAGGAAATAGATGAAGTATTCTTTAAGCGGAACCTATTACGAAACACAATTTGCTGTTGAAATCCTAGGGATCCTCCTCCACCCAAGGTGATCCGTGTTTGAGCTTAAACCGTTGCTGATAATCTTAAATGCTTATCTTGATGAAAAGAAAATATATCCTGTTATTATTAGTGCTAACCTTTGAGCATGAAGAAGAGATTATTGAAAACTCGAAGAAGCACCGTGCTGCTATTGGATATACTCTTGATGATCTTAAGGGCATTAGTCCCACTCTATGTCAACATAAAATAAATTTGGAAAGATGCCAAACCGGTTCGTGATCATCAACATGAAGTTGAATCCTAAGATGAAAAGTAGTAGAAAAAAGAAATACTAAAGCTTACGGAGGCGGGTATAATTTATCCGTTTCTTGATAGTCGTTGGGTAAGTCATGTCATTGTGTCCCTAAGAAGGGTATTCTTGTTGTTCCTAATGATAAAGATGAATTGATTCCGAAAATTATTACAGGTTATAGGATGGTAATTGATTTCCATAAATTAAATAAAGCTACTAAGAAAGATCATTACCTTACCTTTTATTGATCAAATGCTAGAAAGATTATGCAAACATACATTATTGCTTTCTAGATGGTTATTCTGGTTTCTCTCAAATACATGTTGGCTAAAGATCAATCAAGACTACTTTTACATGCCCTTTTGGTACTTTTGCTTATAGGCGTATGCCTTTTGGTTTATGTAATACTGCTACCTTTCAAAGATGCATGATGGCTATATTCTCGACTTTTGTGAAAAGATTTGTGAGGTTTTCATGGGCGACTTTTCCGTCTATGGATCCTCTTTTGATGATTGCTTGAGCAATCTTGATCGAGTTTTTGAGAGATGTGAAACTAATCTTGTCTTGAATTGGGAAAAGTGCCACTTTATGGTTAATGAAGGTATTGTCTTGGGGCATAAAGTTTACGAAAGAGGTATTGAAGTTGATAAAGCCAAGGTTGATGCTATTGAAAGATGCCATGTCCCAAGGACATCAAAGGTATAAAGTTTCCTTGGTCACTTGGTTTTATAGGAGGTTCATTAAGGACTTCTCAAAAATTTCTCGACCTCGACTAATTTATTACAAAAGATATACCATTTGTCTTTGATGATGATTGTGTAAAGCATTTGAAATACTTAGAAAGCATTGATCTCTGCACCTATTGTTCACCCACTGATTGGAATTTACCCTTGAAATTATGTGATGCTAGTGATTATGCTAGGTGCTGTTCTAGGGCAAGAGTTGATAAGAATTAAATGTTATCCATTATGCTAGTAAGACTCTAGACAATGCTCAAAGAAATTATGCTACTCTGAAAAAAATTCTTAGCAGTTGTATTTGCTTGTGATAAGTTCAGACCTTATATTGTTGATTCTAAGTAACTATTCACCTGATCATGCTGCTATTAAATATCTTATGGAAAAGAAAGATGCTAAACCTAGACTTATTAGATGGGTTCTCTTGCTACAAAATTTGATTTGCATATTGTTGATAGAAAGGGCTGAGAACCCGTTAGGACAACTTGTCTAGGTTAGAAAATGTTCTTGACCCTACCTATTGATGATAGCTTTCTGATGAACAATTAAATGTCATAAATACTTCTAGTACTCCATGGTATGCTGATTATGCTAATTACATTGTTGCTAAATTTATACCACCTAGTTTCACATACCAACAAAAGAAAAAGTTTTTCTATGATTTGAGACATTACTTTTGGGATGACCCACATCTTTATAAAGAAGGAGTAGATGGTGTTATTAGGCGTTGTGTACACGAGCATGAGCAGGAGCAGATCCTCATGAAGTGTCACTCGAAGCTTATGGAGGACACCATGTTGGAGATAGAACGCACATAAGGTATTGCAATCTGGTTTTATTGGCCTACTCTCTTCAAGGATGCCCGTAAGTTTGTCTTGTCTTGTGATGAATGTCAAAGAATTGGTAATATTAGTAGACGTCAAGAAATGCCTATGAATTATTCACTTGTTATTGAACCATTTGATGTTTGGGGCTTTGATTATATGGGACCTTTTCTACCTCTAATGGATATACATATTTTTGTTCTTGTTGATTCGTTACTAAGTGGGTGAAGCTATTCCAACTAGTAGTGCTGATCATAACACTTCTATTAAAATGCTTAAAGAAGTTATTTTTCAGGTTTGGAGTCCCTAGATATTTAATGGTGATGGTGGTTCACATTTATTCATGGTGCTTTCAGTAAAATGCTTGCTAAATATGATGTTAATCATAGAATGCATCTCCTTATCACCCACAGTCTAGTGGTCAAGTAGAATTGAGTAATAGAGAACTCAAATTAATTTTGCAAAAGGCTGTCAATAGGTCTAGAAAAGAATTGGTCCAAGAAACTTGATGATGCATTATGGGCCTATAGAGCGCATATAAAATCCTATGGGTATGTCTCCGTATAAAATGGTTTATGGAAAAGCATGTCACTTACCTCTCGAACTAGAACATAAGGCATATTGGGCTATTAAAGAGCTCAACTATGATTTCAAACTTGCGGTGAGAAGAGGTTATTTGATATTAGCTCACTTGATGAATGGAGGCAAGCTTATGAAAATGCCAAGTTGTTTAAAGAAAAAGTTAAAAGATGGCATGAAAAAGGATACAAAAGCGTGAGTTTAATGTAGGTGATTATGTATTGCTATACAACTCTCGTTTAAGATTTTTTGCAGGAAAACTTCTCTCTAAATGGGAAGGTCCCTCGTTATCGAGGAGGTCTATCGTTCGGTGCCATAAAATCAACAACTTCAAAGGCACAAATCCGAAGGTGGTAAGCGGTCGAAAGAATCAAACACTATATCTCGGGTAATCCTATAAATGTTGAAACCAATGTTATTGAAGCCGTAACCCGGAGAATACATAAGAACACTTTCGGCGTTTGGACTCGAAAAGGAATAGGTATGTACGGTAAGTAAACCAACTCCAAAACAATTTTAAGGCAATATTTCTCCGTTTTGGAATATTTAGAAAAATAGAAAAATAAGTAGCCGGGAAGGACCGAGGCCCCAAGGTGGGGGCCCCCCCGGGTGCCCCTACCTCGTGGACACCTGTGGCCTTCGTCCTTTTTTCTTCGATCGTATTTTGGTGGTAAAAATTCATTATATATCCTCCCAAGGTTTTGACTCCGTATCACACAAATATCCTCTTCTTGTTTAAAATTTTCCTCTTGGATTAGATCAACATGTCATCTCAAGATTAGGGGAGGATTGCCCGATTTCTTAAACCCTTTGATAAAAACATATTCAAGGATACCTATCCATATATTTGGTACCCGTAGGGAAGATGAAGGGAAATTCCCCCTCCTTCAAGCAAGAAAGCAAAGAGGCATTAAAAGGATAATAAAGCTTGAGATGGGGTGATGAGTTGAGATTGATAATTTCACCCTGGGGCAAGTTGGGAAAGAAACGACAAGTCCGCATCATGACAACACCTACCTTCTTCCAAACAACAAAGGAGACATAATCACATGGGTATGGGCACTCCCCTTGGCAAGGGCTTGGGGAGGTGCCCGGTGTCAATCAAACCACATCTCCTATCTTTACCCTTTTCTTAGTTCGATCCTATTAGTAGTATCTTGATCTAGTAGAATAAAGTTTATGGCATGATCTAGTTTTGAGTTTTGCTTTATGATCTCTCTATGTAATCAAGTCCGTGAGCTATATAATAAAGATTAGTTTGAGTCAAGGGCTTGATTATTTTGCCATGATCTTGAGTGAATAAAAGAAAAAAAAAAATAAAAAAACAAAAAGTTCATATTGATCTTATTGAAAGTAATGACTTCACATAGAAAAGTATGATGATTAAAAGTTGTTGGGGTTGGCAAACATAGCTTTGGTCATCGTTGCAATTAATAGGAAGTAATAAGGAAGAGAAGTTTCACATATAGATATACTATTATTGACATCTTTTATGATTGTGAGCACTCATTAAAATATGACATGCTAAAAGTTGATGTTGGACAAGGAAGACAACGTAATGAGTTATGTTTTCTTATATCTGAGATAAAGTATATTGTCATGGATCTCCAACATGTTGAGCTTGCTTTTCCCCCTCATGCTAGCCAAATTCTCAGCACAAAGTAGAGATACTACTTGTGCTTCCCCTAAACCAGTTTTGCCATGAGAGTCCACCATATCTACCTATGGATTGAGTAAGATCCTTCAAGTAAGTTGTCATCGGTGCAAAGCAATAAAAATTTCTCTAAATATGTATGATTGATTGGTGTGGGAAAATAAGCTTTATCGATCTTGTGATGTGGAAGTAATAAAAGCGGCAATTGCATAATAAAGGTTCATATCACAAGGGGCAATATAAAGTGGCGTTCTTTCACATTAAGATTTTGTGCATCCAACCATAAAAGCATGGCAACCTCTGCTTCCCTCTGCGAAGGGCCTATCTTTTATTATTATCCTCTACCTTATGCAAGAGTCATGGTGATCTTCACCTTTCCTTTTACATTTATCCTTTGGCAAGCACGGTGTGTTGGAAAGATCGATTGATATATCTAATTAGATGTAGGGGCTTGAGTTTTATTGTTGACATTACCCTTGAGGTAAAAGGTTGGGCGAAACTATAAGCCCCTATCTTTCTCGTGTCCAATTAAAACTCCGTAACCACAAGTATCGCGTGAGTGTTAGCAATTATGAAAGACTAAATGATAGTTGAGTATGTGGACTTGCTATTAAGCTCGACATAGAACCTTACGATGTTATGATAAATTGCAATTGCTTCAATGACTGAGATTATAGTTTGTTGGTTCTCAATAAAGTTTATGATTAGTACTCTGCATTGTGAATAGATTATTACTTGAACATAAGAAATCATATGACATTTCCTATATATGTTCTTTGTTATAGAATAATCATGATGCCTTCATGTCGTATTTTATTTTTATCGATGCCTTACTTCTAAACATGGGGACATATTTATCGTTATCGGCTTTCACTTGAGGACAAGCGAGGTCTAAGCTTGGGGAGTTGATCGTCCATTTTGCATCATGCTTTTATATCGATATTTATTGCATTATGGGCTGTTATTACGTTATGTCACAATACTTATGTAAGTGCATCTAGTGCCCTTAGTGATTTTGGTGTATTGAAGACTTATAGGTTAAGTAACTAATGCGTTTGTGAGTGTACCAGGTCTATAAGTCTATGAGGAGTTTGATATTCTGAGAGAAAGTCGACCCTAAAATGAAGTTCTTCAATGAAGACTTTGATATTCGAAGACTTTACGAAGACTTTGAAAGTGAAGAAATTGGTGTAACCTTGAAGACTTGGTATTCATTTGAGGAACATGAGCGTGAAGACTTTTGTTTTTCGTGGTTTCATTTTCTCTTTCTTGAGTCATAAGGAACACCGTCTTGTTAAAGGGGTTAGAAATACTAAGGAAAAATTTCCATGTGATGCTCAACTCAAAATCCTACACCTACCAATCCCTTAGAGTGAAGCCTTTGGAAATCTCATCTGATTCGTCAATTTCTTGATGTGAGGCAAGCTCTTACAGTATTTGAGAATTTATTCGGAGAGTTAAGGAATCGCTAGTCGATTGCCTACGATGAGGAACATGATATACAGAATTTGAGAGTCAATTTCCGACCGTTCTTAATCTTTTGCCTTGGCTGTCCCAAAATATCTTATCCACCTAACGGTCATATCATTGAAGGGCATTTATGTCTTATCATGTCGGGCTGCTCCCTAGGCTATAAATAGCCGCCCCTACAACCACTAGCTGGTGGCTGCTCCAGAGAACTTGACACTTGTCATTTGAGAGCAACCCATCCTCGAGGACTTTGGCGAAAATCATCAAGTGAGGAAAAACCCAAAACCAAACCCTACAAACCCAAAGTGATTGAGCATCGAGAAATTGATCTGCGTGGATCCGGCGCTTATTACCTTTGAAGCTGTGCTTCTTCAGACGGTTAGGCGTCATGGTCTAAACATCAAGAGGAATTGTGGATCGCCGGTGACCAAGTCGTGAAGGTTTGGAATCGCTGAAGACTTACCATGAGTGATTGGGCCAGTCATGTGACCTTAGTTCAAGGAGAATCTGGTGAGGACTTGGTGTCTGAGCTGCGTGCTCGATGTTGGGTGTCGGGGCATGTGTCCTCGAGTTTAAATACTCGGCCGCTCAACAGCGTACAAGCCAGGGCAGAGTTGGGCTAGTCTACAAATCATTGCCTTCACCAACCTAACTGGTTCTATTTCCTCAACCCTTTCATTTCCTCATTCTTGTGTTGAGTGTTTGTTCATATCGTGTTTGAAGACTTTGGTGAAGACTTTCTCAATTTCCTCAGTTCAATTTCTTGATCTGTTTGTCTTCATCTTGTGTTATCCTGTGATTCGCTTTACTTACTCTATGATTGTCTTCATTTCATCATGATGACTATGCTTTGTCTGATTACGCTTATTTACGAGTACTTATTCCGCTGCAAGTAGTTCTTAGCTAAGGAATTTCCTCACGACAAATTCCTCGGTGAAGAATTCATAAAATCGCCTATTCACCCCCCTCTAGTCGATATACGACTTTCATTTGGTATCGAGGCGAGGTACTCCTTGTTACGTGTGATTTTAGTTTAACCACAGGTTTTAGTTATGTCGCGAGTATGATCAAGGTCTCGAGGGTGTCCTACCTTTGATGGGACGGACTACCCCTCTTGGAAGAACAAAATGCGAATGCATCTTGAAGCAATTGACAACGATCTACGGTATGTTGTGGAAAATGGTGTTCCCTCAGTCACACCTTCTCACGAATCTTTGATGTGAAGAGATTCAAGCAACTCGATTCTCAGCGAAGAATATCATATGTAGCCATCGAGCAAAGGTCAATATGGAAGAGTGAGTGCTTTGGAATCGCCAAGCTCATTTGGGACGGCTGTCCAAAGTAAATGAAGGTGTCTCAACTCAGCGTGACTCTCGAGTTGATGTTCTTGGAATCTCTTCAACGCTTCAAAAGACTAGAACGAAAATGTTCAACAAACCTTGATCGCCTCATTGACATCTCAAATGAGCTCAAGCACTTGGCGCCCTTGACATCACCGATCATGAGGTGGTGAAGAAATTATTAAGATAACGATTCCTCATTTGATACTCAGCGCGATGATACAGAGCGAGCTGACTACAAGTCTCTTGATCCTCGATATCCTCGAAGGCTAAATACTCACGAGTTCGACTTGCTGAAAGAGATCTCTATGGTTACGGCTATGGAAAACCACGTGCCACGAAGGCCAAGGCTGTGTCGAATCTGAGTGAAGACTACGGTAGTAGCCTTGGAATCTGAAAATTTGGCGAGGAACTACCTTTCGTGAAGAAATTCGGAAATTCTCAAGGCGTGGTGCTTTGGAAAATCCTCAAGTAGTGATTCCTCATCTAGTGACTATAAGAAGACTTTGTCACAAATGCAAGCTGGTCACTATATCCAAGATTGTCCTCGATGGGAAAAGAATTGAAGAAGAAACACAAGGATTTTACGTGATCAAGAAGAAGAAGAAATCATCAAATCTTCATCATCAAAATCCTCAAAGCCTTCTTCTCAAAGAAGGCAGCTCAAAAGGCTCGGGCATTTATTGGCAAGAAATGGACTCGAAGCTGAATCGGGAAATGAGGAAGAGGATCGAAAATCTATCGGTGTGGATCGGCTCTTTCCTTTTTGTTAGCAAGTCCATCTTCCCTTGAAAAGCGCTCCCGAAACAAACGATGAAGATAATGATTCGCTCCCACCTATTGCTTCATGGCAAAGGTGAAGTCTTAATTTCACCCTTCGAATCTAGTGAAAATGAATGAGGGATCTCAAGCCCATACTCAAAACTTGCTAAGATGCTATAAAACAACAAAGGGCTTTTGAAAGGTTCAAAACATGCTAGATAAAGTGATGATATGTTGGGTGAAGAAATGGATCGCACTCAAGCCACGACTAAAATCTTGGAGACTTGATCAAGGCTTGTGACCTTCAAGGTCATCATAACACTCTCTTATCGATCATGAAAACTTTCTTATGAATTTCTTCAAAAGCAAGATCTTGAAAGCTAAGGGAGTTATGAAGATCTTGAAGGGCGCGATTCATTACTTGCTCAACAAATCACCTTCTCAAGAAAATTTGTTCCTCCATGCTTAAAGTGCATTGAACTGAATCCTAATTCTTCACTGAATGTTCAAATCTTCTTTAAAATTTTTCCTCCTATCACTAATTCCTCATCTAAGGACATTGCTAGTATCCTTGGATCAGGGCTGGGAATTGTACATGGAGGCATGTACAAAAGCCTCAAAAGCATCGAGACTCTTTGTGATGTGCTTAAGCGAGATCCTCAATAGGAACCCTAGGAAAGAGGTATTGCCTTTGGAGGAAACTCAATCTTGATGGAACATATTGGGCAGCGGTATCCCAAAACCTCATGGGTTCTGCAAAGGACCTCGTTGATCCATCTATTATCTGACTTCTGCGAATTTCCTCATTTGCGATGAGTCATTTGACTCAAACTATAAACTGTTCAAAAATCGAATGGTGAAGTATTTGCTAGATATGTTGGCACTAACGAGGCGGTTCCCCTATGAAGAAAATTGGGTTCCCAAGAAGTGCCTTGAAAGTCTTGGTGAATGTCCTCATGACACCACCGGTGAAGAATAGGAACCCCGGATCAAATTCTTCATATGGACCAAATTCTTATATGGATCCAAGTCCTCATCGGACCAAATTCCTCCGTGGATCAAATTCCTCAAAAGGATCAAAGTCCTCATTATCATCATCGTGCTAAACTTTTTTGGAGGTAGAGCTAAGGGCTATGAATATGTATTATTCTTCAAACAATATGTTCATAAGTCCTCGAAGAATTTCTCCTTATTCATATGCTTACCTAACCCCTCTTATGGAAACAAAATGGTTTGGCTTCTATACCATTCTCATATGGTGCTTTCAGTGATGAACTCTTTGCCACCCCTTGGATGTGGGTGGTGAAGAAAAGAACTAATCTCTTCTGCAGGTCGGGTCTCGGGCGTGCCTTAAGTAAAGAATTTCTTTGGGGCACGACAAAATGCCGAAAGGGCGGGCTAATCATGATGAAATGAACTTTCATTTCTGCGTCCTCTCTTCTTATCGAATCTTGTTGATGAAATTCATCGATGAACTTGATATCATATTCTTCATGAAGTATATAGATCATAAGTTATACTAATTCATCTGCGGGATGACAACCCAAAAACCCGGTGGGTTCTCGATAGTGGATGTACAAATCACATTTGGTGACAAGAATCTATTGATGGATGCTCCCTTATCACCGTCTCTGAAGCATATCATCTTTCTTGACAAAGGCAAAATCGGTATTGGGCTTGGTAAGGTTGCTATCTTAAGACATGCACATGGACAAAGTCATGCTTGTTGAGTCTTTAGGATATAACCTCATGTCGTCTCAATGCTTTGTGATCTTGATATGGTTGTTATCTTTGGAAAGTATCTTGTGTTGTGATTATGGAAGGGACAATTCCAAAGTCTTGAAGGCTTTAGGAGAAACTTGTAATTGTTGACTTTCCACGGGACCACAACCAGCCATGTGCCTACTTGCAAAAGCTTGAAGTGGCTATTCCGGCGACTTGTCCCATAGGCATGAGGAATTTACCGCTTGCGAAGAAGGCATGTCATTGGCATTGAGAATGTCAAATTCCTCAAGGATCACTTATCAGACTGTGAAGCTGAAAAATGACCAAGGCCAAGCATCCGTGAAGACTATCATGACCACTACTCGTCCCTTGAATTGCTTCAATGGACCTCTTTGGTCCCAATCATTTCATTCCTAATGATGCATCTCTTTATGGCTTTGTTATTGTTGATGATTACTCCGTTTGGGTACAATTGTTACTTACAAAATCAAGTCAGGAAGTCTTCAAGCGATTTTCCTCGAGGGCTTCAACTAACTTTGGTGTGAAGATCAAGCACATTAGGGTGACAATGGGCGAGTTCAAAATTCGGTCTTGATGACTATCTTGATGAACTTGGTATTACTCATGAGTTATCTGCTCCTATACTCCTCGGCAAAATGGCGTCGTGGGCGAAACGAACTCTTTTGAGATGGCTGCACTATGTTGATGAATACAAAGCCTAGTCGTTTGGATTGAAGCAATTGACCTGCGGCCACATCATCAACAGTATATCTTCACAAATTCTTCAAGAAGCGCCTATGAACTCCTCAGGACAAGAAACCTAATGTAAGTTATTTCAAAGTCTTGATTGCTAAATGCTGGATTAGAGATCCTCACCACAACTCTAAATTTGCGAAAGCACATGAAGGTTTATGCTTGGTTCGGAAAGGACTGCACACCCTGAGTCTTCAACATCACTCTAACAAGATTGTTGACCTTTGATTGCGATTCGATGAAACTAATGGCTCAAAAGAGCACCTACCTTCTGTTGGGAACCAGCACGAGGTTCTATCAGTTCAAGGCAAGAGGGGTCATTCCTCTTGAAGAAGCTGAAGAATTCTCCTGCTGAAGACGTCGGTGATGCACTGAAGATAATCTTTGAAAAAATGGTTGAGGAAAATGATCAAATTTCGGCGACAACCAGCTCATCCTCGCGTTGCAAAAAAGTGCAAGTGGAAAGATCATCGATGACATTAAAGCGCGGTCCTCTCCCGCTCAAAAGCTTCACATTTATCTAACTTTTGTGGGCACTATGCTTTTGTCTCTATCCGAGCCCACTAAGGTAGATGAAGCATTTGGAGGAGTGGATTCAGGCCATGCAAGAAAATTACATCGATTCGAGCTCAACAATTGCAGGGCTTACGTCCGGATCCGCAAGCATAATATCATTGGCACAAAGTGGATCTACCCCAACAAGATGAAAATGGTCTTGTGGTGAGGAATAAAACGACTAGTAGCTCAAGGCTACCGCGAGTTGAAGAATTGATTTGATGAAACTTTTGCACTTCGCTAGACTTGAGTCTATTGCATATTACTCGCCTATGCTAACCATCACAATATCACTTTATATCAAATGGATGTGAAAAGTGCATTCCTCAATGGTAAGCTTGAGGAAAAGTATATGTTCTCAACCCCGGGTTTGAAGACCAAAGAATCGACAAAGTCTTGGACTCAATAAGGCCCTCTATGGCCTCAAGCAACCCCTGGTGGTATGATACATTGAAGGAATTCTTTTGAAGAATGGCTTCCACCGGTTCACTCGACCCTACTCTCTTTACTAAATCTTATGATGGTGAACTATTTGTGTGCCAAATATATGTTGATGATATTATCTTTGGCTGTCTTGACCAGCGTTATAGTGATGAATTTGCCTATATGATGAGTGAAGAATATCAAATGTCTATGATGGGAGAGTTGACATTCTTCTTAGGTCTTCAAATTAATCAACAACACAATGGCATATTCATATCTAGAAATACCTCAAAGATGTCTGAAGAAATTGACATGCAAGATTGTAAAGGTGTCAAAATTCCTATGCCCACAAATGGCCATCTATGCCTTGATGAAAATGGTATTGACTTGATCTGGGTATACGCTCCATGATTGGCTCTTTATTGTACTTATGTGCATCTAGGCGGATATAATGCTTAGTGTTTGCATGTGTGCGATTTCAAGCTACACGAAGGAATCACACCATAAAGCTGTAAGCATATTCTTGATATCTAGCTCACATACCAACACTAGGATTATGGTACCCCAAGGACTCTACTTTTGATCTCATTGGATATTACGACTCGACTATCTTTGGTGTAACACCGGATGATTAAGCGGCGATAATCCGTCGATTCTTGTGTCTAACCTCACGTTGATTCGAACTCGGTCTAAAACAAATTCAAAACAAAAGCAAACGAGAAAAGTTTCCAAAAACTAAAACTAAAATGTTCGGGGGTTGTTAAAAATAACAAACCTAATTATGGTGGGGTGCACAATTTTTTGTAAAGTGCTTTGGCATTTTTAAATAAGCTAAAACAGAAAAGAAGAAAATAAGAAAAAAAAAGATAAAACAAAGGAGGGGCTTGGCCCAATGGGCGGCCTCCCCAGCCGGCCGCTCGGCCCCACCCCTTTGGCCAGCCCTCTGGCCCGGCCCGTGCCTCCCCCTCCCGGGTGGCTAACCTAGCCGCCCGCCTCACGCCCCCCCTCCCGATCCTTTCTCTCTCCCATGGATCGAGATCGGGGCAGGCCTCGCCCCGCCTCATGGCGACCCCGCCCGCCCAGGCGCCCTTCTCCTGCGCCCCTCGCCGCCGTGGATCCCCCTCCCACCGTCGCCCACAGCATAGGCGCTCGCCCTTGGTCGTCCCGACCCCCGCCTCACCGGGTCCTCCCGGCCTTGGCCTCGACCCTCCTGCGCGGTCGTCACAGGCACCACCGAGCCCGCCTCCTAGACCCATTACCCACACAGCAGGCTTGCCTCTCCCGTCGCTCCTCGTCCCCCTCCCGGCGCCACCGTGGCCAGGCCCGTCGCCCGGCTCGGCCGCCTCCTCATGATCACCGGCCCGCAGCGTCAGCCACGCCCGTCCCGCCTCCCTCTTCTCCCCCTGCGCCCGGCTCTCCACCTCTTGCGTGCTCACGCCCGGCCTCGCCGTGGCCTCCCCCCCTCTCTCCCGTCGGCGGCGCCCGCCCCTCCACCCAACCCCGGACCTCCCGTCCATGCGCCCGGCCATGACAAACACCATGGCCGTGTCCGCATCCCCCGCCTACCTCAAATGCGCCTCAGGCAGCCGGGACCGATCCAACCCCGCCATGGCCCCCCACCAGGGGACCGCCTCTGGCTCCTCGTCAGACCCCACCTCGGCCCGCCCCCCTCCCTGCGCCGTAGCAGAGGATCGGTGGCATGCCTCCATCCCCACAGTTTCGCCCGAGCAGGTCACGCCCATAACCATAGCTTGGTCCACAGGGGCTATGACATGGGGCCCCACCCCGAGAATGGTTTTAATAATAAAGGAAAATGAAAATTAAATAATAATAAATAAAATGAATAAAACTAATTAATTAATTAATTAATTAATTATTTAAGTAATTAATTAATCTAATTAATCACGATTAATTAAACCTAATAACTAATTAACCTAATTAACTCATTAATTAAACTTAATTAGGTTAATTAGTTAACGAGAGGATGATGAGCAGGACCCACATGTCGGGGTTGACTTAGTCAACCATTGATCTTGGTCGCATGACATCATCTTGGCGTCATAATCATTCCGAATTAATTAATTAATTAATTTAATTCGAGAATTATTAAAATCTTTTAAAATCATATCTTTTAATCCGTAACTTCGGTTAAAATATTTTCAACATGAAAGTTACTCGAGCAGCGAGGCGAATCCGGATCGCGATCCGTTAAATCGCCACACCCCTAACCTATCCAGACCCAACTTTCCCCTCGGCTCCTTTGCTGAAAACACGAAACAGAATACTTTCCCGGATGTTTCCCTAACAGTACCACCCATACCACGTTAGAACACGCCTAGCATCGTTACTTGTCTTGTCATGCATCGATATGCATCTGTTTACATGTTATTCATTGTTTCTTCCCCTCTTCTCTCCGGTTGACTACGAGGACCGGCTCTGCTGCTTGCCCGTTCGACTCTGAGTTGGCGACCCCTCTCTCTTGCGAGCAACGGCAAGCCCCCCTTGATCACGGATATAGCCTACTCTTCTCTATCTGCTTGCATTAGAGTAGTGTAGCATGTTACTACTTTCGAATACTCCTATCTTTTGCTGCATGCTTGTCCTTGTTACTCTTGTTGTTACCTTACGCAATCCTATATGCTTAGTATAGGATGCTAGTACTTCATCTGTGGCCCTACATTCTTGTCCGTCTCTTGTGCTATACTATCGGGCCGTGATCACTCGGGAGGTGATCACGGGTATATCTATACTTTATACATGATACATGTGGAGACTAAAGTCGAATTGACATGGAGCACCATGAGTGATTCCGCAGTTGGGGCTGAAAGGACCTTTGTCCGGCGGCCTCTGGATGGATCTTGAGGCGGAGCGACAGGGAGGTTGAGACCGCCTAGGAGAGGTGGGCCTGGCCTGTTGGCGTTAGCGGTTACTTAACTGCAGACTTGAGGTCTTGGTATTTGATCTGAGTTGGCTCTGAGCTTATCGCACTAACCATCTCGCGGGAGTAGTTATGGGTATCCGGCGTCGTGGTATCGGTGAACAATTGAGGCGTCGGCGAACAGGCCGGATTGGGTGGAGCACTGCTAGGCTAGAGTGCGCTTCGGCCGCCCTAGCGTCTGGGTGTGCTTTCGAGGCGATGGGCGGACCCTGGCTGTTTGACGGCGTCGGCCTCTTTGTGCCTAGGTGGGGCTGCGGCGTGTTGATTTGCACGGGCGAGGAAAATGGGTTGGGGA
>JAHIAM010002615.1:0-24451 GCA_021605205.1 Aegilops longissima
ATGTCTCAAACTTTCAAAAGCGAGTGAGTCAAAGATCCATCAACATGGAGCTTCTTCATGCGTTTACACCAATATGACTTACATGGCGATTGCCACAAGTAAGTGGTACTATCATTACTATCTTATACTTTTGGCATGAAAATGTGTATCACTACGATCGAGATTCAATAAACCATTTATTTAGGTGCAAGACCATGAAGGTATTATTCAAATAAATAGAGTAACCATTATTCTCCTTAAATGAATAACGCATTGCGATAGACATAATCCAATCATGTCTATGCTCAGCATAAACACCTAATAACAATTATTTAGGTTTAACACTAATCTTGATGGTAGAGGGAGCATGCGATGTTTGATCACATCAAACTTGGAAACACTTCAACACATATCGTCGACTCACCTTTATCTAGTCTCCGTTTATTCCGTAGCTTTTGTTTGAGTTACTAACTCTTAGCAACCGAACCGATATCTAATACCACTGGTGCTACTAGGAGTACTAGTAAAGTACACATTAACATAATGTATGTCAATATACTTCTATCGACCTTGCCACCTTCTTATCTACCAAGTATCTAGGGTAATTCTGCTCCGGTGGCTGTTCCCCTTATTACGAAGCACTTAGTCTCGGGTTTGGGTTCAACCTTGGGTTTCTTCACTTTGGAGCAGCAGCTGATTTGCCGTTTCATGAAGTATCCCTTCTTGCCCTTGCCCTTATTGAAACTAGTGGTTTCACCAACCATCAACAATTGATGCTCCTTCTTGATTTCTACTTTCGTGGTGTCAAACATCACGAATACTTCAAGATCATCCTATCTATCCACGATATGTTATAGTTCATCACGAAGCTCTAGCAGCTTGGTGGCAATGACTTTGGAGAAACATCACTATCTCTCACGGAAGATCAACTCCCCTCGATTCAAGTGATTGTTGCACTCGGACAATCGAGCACAAGCTCATCGATTGAGCTTTCTCCCTTAGTTTGCAGGCTAAGAAAATGCGTCGGAGGTTCATACCTCTTGGCGTGAGCGCGAGCCTGAAATCCCAATTTCAGCCCTCGAAACATCTCATATGTTTATGACGTTTCAACGTCTTTGGTGCCTCAACTCTAAACCGTTTAGCGAACTATCACGTAGTTATCAAAGCGTGTATGTCCGATGTTCGCAACATCCACAAGCGGCGTTTGGGGTTCAGCACACTGGCGGTGCATTAAGGACATAAGCTTTCTCTGTCGCATAATCGCTCTTATCAACTTTCAACTATATTTTCTCTAGGAACATATCTAAGCGATGGAACTAAAGCGCGAGCTTCGACATAATTTGCAAAAGGTCTTTTGACTATGTTCAAGATAATTAAGTTCATCTTATGAACTCCCACTCGAATAGACATCCCCTCGGTCATCTAAGTGATTACATGATCCGAGTCAACTAGGCCGTGTCCGATCATCACGTGAGGCGGACTAGTCATCATCGGTGAACATCTTCATGTTGATCGTATCTACTCGACTCATGCTCGACCTTTCGGTCTCTGTGTTCGAGGCCATGCACACATGCTAGGCTCGTCAAGTTAACCCTAAGTGTATTGCGTGTGTTAATATCATGCTCTTACACCGTTGTATGTGAGCGTAAGAATCCATCACACCCGATCATCACGTGGTGCTTGAAGACGAACTTTGTAGCAGTGCCTGCAGTTAGGAGAACACTTCTTGAAATTGTTGTAAGGGATCATCTTATTTACTACCGTCGTTCTAAGTAAACAAGATGCATAAACATAATAAACATCACATGCAATTATATAGTAGTGACATGATATGGCCAATATCATATAGCTCCATTGATCTCCATCTTGGGGCTCCATGATCATCATCGTCACCGGCATGACACCATGATCTCCATCATCATGTCTCCATGAAGTTGTCTATAACTATATTACTTCTACTACTATGGCTACGGTTAGCAAGATAAAAGTAAAGTAATTACATGGCGTTGTTTATATGACATGCCCAGGTCATACAATAAATAAAGACAACTCCTATGGCTCTGCCTTGATTGTCATACTCATCGACATGCAAATCGTGAATCCTATTACAAGAACATGATCAATCTCATACATCACATATCATTCATCACATTCTTCTTGGCCATATCACATCACATAGCATACCTGCAAAAACAAGTTAGGCGTCCTCTAATTGTTGTTTGCATGTTTTACGTGGCTGCTATGGGTTTCCCTGTAAACGTTTCTTACCTCGCCAAAACCACAACGTGATATGCCAATTGCTATTTACCCTTCATAAGGACCCTTTTCCTTGAGGTCGTTCAGAGCTAAAATTAGGAGGGATTGCACCCGCTAACCACCTTATGCACCAAGTGCATGTCGTCAGTGGAACACATCTCACGTGAAAGTGCGTAAGTAAGGTCGGTCCAGGGCCGCTTCATCTCCACAATACCGAAATCGAAACAAGATTGGACTAATAGCAGTAAGCATATTGAACATCATCAACGCCCACAACTTCTTTGTATTTCTACTCGTGCAAAGAATCTCCAATAGACCTAGCTCATGATGCCCTTTATTGGGGGCAATGGCGAGAAATTCAAAATTTTCCTCACATGTCACCAAGATCTATCTATGGAGAAACTAGCGAGGGAAGGAGAGTGCATCTACATACCCTTGTAGATGGCTAAGCGGAGCGTTCAAGTGAAGCAGGGGTTGGAAGGAGTCATTACTCTTCGTGATTCAAATCACCGGAGATCCTAGTGCCGGCAGATGGCACCTCCGGCGTTCAACACACGCGTACAAGCCGGTGGCGTCTCCCGGCCTAGATCCAGCAAAAGGAGAGAGGAAAGGTTGAGAAAGACTCCATCCAGCAGCAGCACTGTGGCATGGTGGTGGTGGAGGGCGTAACAATCCGCGAGGGCTTAGCAAGCACCATAGCAGGAGGAGGAGGAGGAGAGGCGCTTCTGCGCCAAGAGGAAGGAACTCATGTGTTATGGGCAGCCCCTTATGCCTATATATGGGGAAGGAGGAGGAGTTGCCCCTCTAGGGTTCCACCGCTGGGGGCGGCAGCCCTAGATGGGAAAGAGGCTGGCCAAGAGGGGGAGGGAGAGGAGGCGCCCCACTAGATGGGCCTTGGGCCCCATCTGCTAGGGTTGCCCCTCCCTCCTCCTTGCCATGTGGGCCTTGTGGGGGTGCACCAGCCCCTTTGGGGCTAGTTCCCTCCACTTATTACGTAACCTTGCTCTGGGGTTGGTGGCCCCACTTGAGTGGACCCAGGGACCCTCCGGTGGTCCGATGCGATACTGAATAAACCCGAAACTTTTCCGGTGACCAAAACAGGACTTCCATATATAAATCTTTACCTCCGGACCATTCCGGAACTCCTCGCAACGTGTCAAGGATCTCATCAGGGACTCCAACAACATTCGGTAACCACATACAAACTTCCTTTATAACCCTAAGCGTCCTTGAACCTTAAGTGTATGAGACCCTACGGGTTCGGGAACCATCGAGACATGGCCGAGGCGTTCTCGACCCAATAACCAACAGCGGGATCTGGATACCCATGTTGGCTCCCACATGTTCCACGATGATCTCATCGGATGAACCACGATGTCAGAGACTCAATCGATCCCGTATACAATTCCCTTTGTCTAAGCGGTGTTGTACTTGCCGAGATTGATCGTCGGTATCCCGATACCTTGTTCAATCTCGTTACCGGCAAGTCTCTTTACTCGTTTCGTAACACATCATCCGTGATCAACTCCTTGATCACATTGTGCACCATTATGATGATGTCCTACAGAGTGGGCGGAGATACCTCTCCGTTTACGGAGTGACAAATCGAGTCTCGATTGTTGCCAACCCAACAAACACTTTCGGAGATACACGTGATGCACCTTTATAGTCACCCGATTCGTTGTGGCGTTTGGTACACCAAAGCATTCCCTACGGTATCCAGGAGTTGCACAATCTCATGGTCTAAAAAATGATACTTGACATTAGAAAAGCTTTATCATCGAACTACGATCTTTGTGCTAGGCTTGGGATTGGGTCTTGTCCATCACATCATTCTCCCTAATGATGTGATCCCGATTATCAATGACATCCAATGTCCATGGTTGAGGAAACCGTTAACCATCTATTGATCAATGAGCTAGCCAATAGAGGCTTACTAGGGACATAGTGTTGTCTATGTATCCACACATGTATTTGAGTTTCCTATCAATACAATTATAGCATGGATAATAAGCGATTATCATGAACAAGGAAATATAATAATAATAACTAATTTATTATTGCCTCTAGGGCATATTTCCAACACTATCCCATTAGGTGAGCGGTGTCCTCATGTATTAAATTAGGGAAGCTGCCCATCGTCCATGAGGGGCGATGAGTGAGATGATATCCGTCGATTATTGAATCAAGCTTACCAGGCATTTGATCCTTGGTCGAATACTGAATTGGCCGTCCGGTGATCGAAGGTGATCGAACAAGACATCCAGTAGTTAGGTGTAGATACGATGGGCTCTATATCGCGTGCGTCTTTATGGCGGCGTTAGTGCCTTCCAAGGATGTCGCGGTCGCGTGGATCATGTTCCTTTGTTTTAACCTCTAGCGGGAATGTTTTACGTCCCCGGTGTTGGTTGGCGAGGTTCATCCTCGTCTTCATAGTTTTCCCTTCCCTTGTGTTCGACATTTAGTTTGCCGGCCTGCTTGAAGACCCAACACTCTCTGCATGCGTGTGGTTCTTGAGGTTTGTCGAAGTGCCATGATTTGGCATAGTCTGTCGAACTCTATTCAAACCAGACGGTAACTCTTTACTGCATTTAGGTTGCTTATTTTGCTGGTTAGGTCGAGAGCCTCGGAATCCGGCATTAACGTTGTGTTGTCGGGCTCTCCTCCTTGTTTTGGCGTTTGTTTTTATTACGCCGTGGCTTCCGTTGCCATCCCTTGCCGGATGTGCGGGGTCGCTGGTGCCTTCCCAGGCGAGCCAGCTATCTTCTCCCGCACAAAAGCAGGTCATAAGGCTTGTTAGGGCTGCCATTGTCCTTGGATTTTCTTGGCGAGGTGTCAGCGAGCCACTGCGTCCCGGATCTTTGTGTTTGAATGCCGCTAAGGCTTGGCATCCAGGCGATCATGTTGATTCTTCTTAGTGAGAGAATATGTTCCAAAGCTTGAGGCGGACTCTCGGGTTATTGGATTATGTGACTTAAATCGTCGACATCGGAGGCGGACATAAGTCCCTTGAAAATTGGCCATGGCGTCCTCTAGTTCCTCCAGCTCGATTGAATTCTGGGGAGGCTTTTCAGCCAATGCCGAGCTGGTCCCTTGATTTGAGGAAGGTATTTGATGGCATGGAGGTCATCTCCATGAGCCATGTGTATGTGGAGGATAAAGACCTCGATCCGGACCCTGAGTGCATCGTTCCGTCGTATGCCTCTATGTTGACAGGTTTAAAGCCACTGTAGAATTAGTGGTCGATACTTCATCGGTAAAACACAGGGGTGAGCAGTCCTGTGTGTCTGGGCAGCGCTATGGCATGCCGTCGGCTGTTGTTGTGTTGGTGTTTATTCCGAACTGGTGTTTAGTTGTCATAATTGTTTTGTGACCATAGTCCTTGCCGAGTGTCTATTTTAGATCCGTAGATGGACCTAGCTGCACCAACTTTCTTCTCGGTGCTCCGTAAATCGTGGGCGTCTTTGGCAGCTGATTTGTTGCGATTATGAAGTGGTACTCCTGGTCTCCTGGTCGTGTTGTTCTTGATTGGAAGAGCCTCGTCGTCAATTCAGCGGTAGCTTGCGTTTTGGGTCTCTCTTTGTATGGCGATCGTCGCCGTATCTTTCTTCGATGTCTAGCACTTTGTTCCATCTGCGATTGGCGTCTCTGTGCGGTTTTAAGCCGTTATACGCTTCTTGGACTTCTCGCTGTGTCCATAAGCTATCTGTGCAGTTCTTTCGTTCCCGCGTTCTTCGGAGCGACAAATGCATCATCGTCCGGACTGTCTTCTTGTCTGGGCGGATTGGTGAGCTCGTCCCTACGGATCGTTTTCTTGAGCGTATGACCGGACTATGTTCGGCATGACCTGGTTCGTCACGATCCATCGCTGGTTCTGTTTGGTCGTTATTGCCTTCATGGTTGACGGAGTATCCATTCTTCTGGCGCTCTTCTGATATTATTCTTGTTGCGGATTTGGAGCGGCGTCTGCGCCGTCGCTTTGGTTTTGCCCGGTGTTATCTTAGGATTGTCACCGTCGCCTTCCTTGGGCGTATCCACCATGTATATGTCGTGTGGCGGCGTGAATCCGGCACCTCATAGATTCAGTCTTCTCCTGCATCGTCGTCCATACCGTCGATGTCTTGAGTTGAAGTCCAACGCGTCGGTTAAATCATCAACCGTGGCTATGAAGTGGGTGGTGGGTGGGAAGCGAATGTCTTCGTGCTTTGCTTCCCACTCGGCCGGCCATAATTCGGCCCTGCCAAAGAGGGGTTTGAATGAGTTTAGTATGTCGTAGAAAAGCGAAGTCTTGAAAAGATGTCCGCTTGGTGAACTCCATCACGGAGCCCAATCGGGATCGGCCGGGCCAGGGGCCTGCAATTTGGAGCCTACAACCCGGACATGAGTCCGGGGCCTAGGGTCACGGTTTCCTCAAAAGTGAAGCCTGTGTTGGCGCTATCGCCCGATGAAATCTGACACGTGGGCGGGGTCCAGCCCTCCGTCTTTGAAACAGCAACCTGTCGGTTGGAGTGCAGGGGCTTCTCACGGGATGGTATCCCAAGCAACGTCGACAACAGGTCTAAGCCGTGCTCATCGTGACTGTTCGGGTAACTTGGCGCTGGCCGAATCCGCCGAAGATCAAGTCTCCTCGGGTATCCGCCGAGTGGTTCAGGTTTCGAACCCGATTTGAGGGCAGGGCATAGCTATCGATCAGCTCAAGTGGCCAAGTGAATTGGCCCGCAGCGTGAAACCGCGAACACAAAGATCTGCCGGGGAGGAAAGTCTCACCTGGCGGCGTCGTTAATAATGATCGAAGGAGCCATCGAGCTGACGGCGATGTCACGGAGAACTCTCAATGAAAGCACCAATGTCGATTGTCAAAACCGGCGGATCTCGGGTAGGGGTCCCGATCGTGCGTCAAGGCTGATGGTAACAAGTAAGGGTCACAAATGTTTACCCAGTTCGGGCCCTCTCGATGGAGGTAAACCCTACTTCTGCTTGATTAATATTGATGATATGGGTAATACAAGAGTAGATCTACCCAGAGATCGTAGAGGCTAAACCCTAGGAACTAGCCTATGATGGTATGAATGTAATTGTGATCGGCCTTCTAAGGACCAACCTCTCCGGTTTATATAGACCCCGAGAGGGCTAGGGTTTACATGGAGTCGGTTAAAAGGAAGGAAATATAATATCCGGATCGCCAAGCTTGCCTTCTACATCAAGGAAAGTCCCATCGGACACGGGCGAAGTCTTGAGTCTTGTATCTTCATGCTTCAATAGTCAGGATGTTTTACAGTCCGGCTGTCGGATACCCCTAATCGAGGACTCCCTCACCTGCAGCAAGAAAGGAGCTGCCGGAGATCTCGTCCTCAAGAAGGTGCTCGCATGCTCCCGGCACGAGCTCAGCGACCACGCTCCAGCGCGGCAGCGTCAAGACCCAGCTGCTCCGAGCCTTTGGTGGCGAGAATCCGCAGAACAAGCCCAGCGCCCGGCGAAGATTCGGTGGCCATCACAGGCTGCGGCGCCTTCAACGCCGAGCTACGCGGCGTTGCATGGCCCGGCAAGTTCAAGCAGACCTGCCCCTCGCTGGGGCAGCCTTTGCCTGAGCCCCGCGAGTTCCTTCAGCTCTGAGCTGGGCATGAAGCCGCCAGCATGGGGGCGAAAGGTCATGGCAAATTGGGTCCCCATGGCGCTCAGGGCGGAGCTCGAACTGGCTCTGAACAGGCTCCGGCACGATCTCCTCGTGGGGCGAGATCGGGCCAGCTTCATCGCCAACTTCAAGGCACTCGTGACGGCCTCCGGCCGTGAGAGACATCTTGCCCGCATCAAGCGGCACCGGGAGAGACCTGCGAGAAGTACATCTAAGCGCTTCAACAACGTCGCCTCAAGATTCCCACGGTGGTGAGGAAGCCATCATCTCAGCCTTCTCCGATGGCGTGCGTGGCGTCAAGATGAAGAAGGAGCTAGCAATGCATGAAGACTGTGCACATCCTGGGAGCTGTTCAACTTGGCAACCAAGTGCGCGGGTGAGGAAGGCGCCTCTCCTCCTCGAGCTTCGGTGCCGATCCGGAAGAAAAGCCCAAGGCCAGGGCGTGAAGCGCAAGGGGTTGTCATGCTGGCGGAACCGGACACCAGCGAGGCAGCGATCAGCCGAGTCATCCAAGGGCAGCGGTGCTGCTTGTACCACGACCTCCACACCCAACACCAATGAATGCCAGAGCTCGAGGCCATGAGAGAAGGCGCCTTGGCGGTGCCGGCGCAATGATCGGGGTTCTGCGAGGAGGAGGAGAAAGGCGTGGGACCTTTGGGAAGACCGTGGCCCACGCCGGGATGCATGACAGACCTCGCGAGGACGCTGGCGAGGACCAGCCTCGCGAGGAGGTTGGAGGACCAACCTCGTGAGGATCGCCCTCGAGGTAACATGGGGCTCCCACCTTTACCACAGCCGCCAAGAAGGTACGAAGGCAATCATCAGGACGAGGGGGCTGGGGGCTTCCAGGAGCCGCGCACGATCGCTTGGATCTGGGTGGCGCTCGAGCTGACCTCTCGGCGCATCTTCAAGCGGTTTGCTCACGAGGTGAATGCAGTCCTCCCGGGCTGAGGCCACACACCCTCTCGGTGGTGCGTCGTGCGTCATCACGTTGGTAGCCGGAATCAACTCAAGTCTTGCAGCAGCGGAGTCCTCCCATGCTTTGCTCACGGTCATCGACAGCGTGCAAGTCACGGGACCCTCATCGGCCGGCGGGCGGGGCTCAATGTCACATGCGTCGAGACATTCAACAATCTCCAAGTGCCATCCGATCGCCCGACCAGCAAGCCTTTCTCGAGGAGTCGCGATGGTTCAACTGTTCCGATAGGGCAAGTTCGTCTTCCCTTCACCTTTGGGTGGCGCGACAACTACCACAGAGCTCGCCGACTTGGCGTCGCCCACATTACTTTGCCGTACAATGCCAGCCTCGTGTACCCAGCCTTGGCCAAGTTCATGGCGGTGACTCACCATGGCTTCTAGCGTCCTTAAGTTGCGAGGAGCGGGGAGTTATCACGGTGCCTTGTGAGAAAGGTATGCGGTGTGCTCTCTTGCAGCGCCTTCAAGCCGCAGCAATCAAAGACCAGATCCGGGGCGGGAGGCTTCCGGCGATCCCTAAGAAGAAAAAGGCTTTGCTGGTCCGAGCCCTCGCGAGAGCACCTCCGGGCGTGGCATCGGGACCCGCACCCGCTCAAGGCGCCACCCTCCGTCGCATAGGAAGCGCGCTGTCACCCTCCTTAGGCGGGGCGAGGGGCTCTTTCACGGCGAGCCACCGACCTAGCCGAGGTCACGAGGGAGGTGCTCGGGCACCACTTGGGCGTGCTTCAAGGCACGTTTCCCTCGGGAGGTATGAGACAAGGAGGGCCCAACCCTCGGGAGTTGATCATGAGGAACACCCGGGAGTTGCGAGTCAAGAGTCATGCTTGTGGTTGTCGCCCTTTTGCCGCCTATGGCCCCACATCCAGGCGAGGATGCGGGCTACGGATCTCGTCGACATATCGGGGCTCAAGCGGGCCGTGTCTCGGGGCGTTTACGGCCCTCATGGCGTGGGGCGTTGTGAGGCCTCCTCACAGCTATGTTCGCATGCCTTCGGCTGTCGAATCGGTCACCGCCCATCGGCGCTGGCGAGGGTGCCGTGGAAGCTTCGGGGAGGTCAAGCAGTGGTCTGGCAGAGATGGAGGTGGCTCTCGGCGAACCCCGAGCCCGGGCCTCGAGGCTCCGGTCGAGGAGGCTCGTGAGGCCGGCTTCCTCATCCGCGTCACAGATACCTCAACATCCGCCATCCCCAACCATATCGGTGATACCTTTCCAAGTTCCGTTTTCAGCTAGGGCGCCCCTCGGGCTGCATCATTCTCGGGCAGCGTGGGTCCGTCCTGCGGCATGTATCTATTCTGCTTATGTTCTTTACTTACCTGTTGGGCGCCCCTCGGGCTGCATTACCCCCAAGCTGCTCGGGCGGACCAGTGGCATGAGTTTTTCTCCGCACTTATCTAGATGGATTTGCTCCTCTGCGCTTAGCTTTGATTCGTGTAATTGTGCCTACTACCTATCGCGGGCCTCTCCGCCCATATGCAAAGCGCTTGCACGTTAAAGGGGTACTGAGCATCGCGACTCATGGACTCTTCTTGGCTCTCGGCCCTCACCCCCAGCCTTGACCCACGGCATCGACACTGTCATACTGTGGCGGCTGAGCTAGCTCGAGGCGGGACACGAGGACATAGAGCATTTGCATCCCTAACCTGCGAGGACACGTCATTGATAAAGGCCCGAGGCGGCGCAGCCCGCCTCAAGGTAGGGCCTCGTGAGTCCGTCTTTGGCTCACGGGTGCCCAGATACACCTCTCCTAGCCCTACCGTGCGGCCACGTGTCGAGGCGGGGCTGTCTGCCTTGGGGGCTCCTCCGGGCCCCCCTCCCGCGTGCTAGTGGAAGCACCATGCTCCGTCTTTGGCTGGCGACACTACCGAGGCGGCTATGCCCGTACGTCTGAGCGCTATGCTCAGCGCTCATGATAAACAACCGAGGCGGCTCTGCAGCAGTATCAACCTCGGGGAGCCTAGAGCTCGGTGTCGGCGCCATCATAGCGCCTCACCTCGGGAGTGCAGCGCAAGGGCTGGACACGGGGGTTGCGCGGGACCCACGCCGAGCGTCGCCACCAGCCGGGTCCCTCGGACCTGGTCGTCGCAACGCCTCCCAGCGGAGCCAAGGTATGAAAGTTCGTTTGAGCGTCAAGGGGACTCTGAGCATCGCGACTCGGGAGCCTAACTGGTCACGTAGCCCCTCACTCCTTGGTCACGTCCTGGTTTCGATCGGGGCTACGGCGGCTGAGGTATCTGTGGGGCAGGCCTGCCGGCGTGAAACGACAAGTCTACTCCTACACCTCCCTTCCCTACTTGTTGTTCGGCGTCAAGGGGACTCTGAGCATCGCGACTTAGGAGCCTAACGCCCGTAGCCCCTCACTCCTTGGTCCCGTCCTGGTTTCCGGTCGAGGCTAACTTAATTTGAGGTATCTGTGAGGCCGAGCCACCCGACATAGAACACGAGGCAAATAGGAGGCAAATGCAAATCCTAAGGAATTCAAAAGAAAATATTACAAACCATAGAGTGTTCTCACAACACCAACCACAAGTTTCGCGCCTCCACGAGGCATGGTGCATGTTGCAGGAATTAAAAGCAGGACAAAGGGCGCAAGGGGTCACTTTCGGTGGTCTTGCCGCTGCGGTGGAGCAGTGGCTGGCGCTCCGCCCCCCAGCTGCGGAACTGGTGGCGCGCGCGTCGAGCAAGGCGCTGAAGGCGGAACTTCCCCAACAAAGCCTCGGCTCGGCCCTTCACAGCCTCGGCGGCGGCGGCGAGTGCCCGCTCACGGGCTCCATCAAGCTGTCGAGGTTGGCGTTGGGGTCGCGGTAGATGTTCTTTGAAGAGCGCGCGCATCAGCTGCAGACGACAGAAGCGGCGCCTCGGCCTCGGCCGTGTGGCCAAACTGCGCAGCATCTTCAAGCGCCACGGACCGGGAAGGAAGCAGCTCGGCGGGTCGTCTTCGCCGCCCGATAAGCTGGTCCTCTAAGCGCTCTCATAGGCGTCTTGGTAGCCGTGAGCCTTCTTCTCAGCTCGGCGAAGGCCACGGTCCTCGGCCAGGACCTTCGCCTTGCGATCTAGCTCGGCCCTCTCCGCCTTGGCGCTTTGCTCAGTGTCTTCAATTGGCCATGACGGTCGACAAGCTCAGCGCCTGGTATTTGGCGGCCTCCGAGCCTTCATCCCTCCTCCTTCTCTGGCGGATCACGGACCTCCTTCCACGAGTCCCTCGCGCGGGTCTTGCGCTCGGCCTCCAGCGCCTTGCGGCCACAGGCATCCGCCTTCACCTTGAGCAGCATCGTGAGCAGCTTTAGCTTGGCGGGCGGCTGCTTCTCCTCGTCGAGCGGGCCAGCCGCCTCAGTGCCACTCGGACCAGAGGTAGTGGGCGGGCCCAGCGGAGGCCAACTCCAGGCGCCCGACCACCGGCCGAGTCCATGCTCTGAAGGTCCTCCCAAAGCGGCTCGGTTAGTGGCGGCTGGCCCAAGACAGCGGAGGGTCGAGAAGAGACTAGAGCTGATGGGCGGCGGAGAAGGCAGCAGCGTGACCACGGCTTGGGAGGAAGGAGCCTCCAGACCACGGGCATCTCGGCAGCACACCAAGCCTAGGCCCCTCAAGTTCAAGCGGGGCCACGAGGCTGACCCCTCGCGAGAATGTCTCTGAGGGGCTCGCGAGGACAGCCGGGCGAGAGCGCGAGCCTCGGTGCCTCCTTTCCCCATGGCAGAAAGGCGCTGCCCAGCAGGCGAGGCGAGCGCCTCGGCGGGGCCGCGAGCCCTCCTCAACCTCTTAGCCTCGGGGCCGGCCTGGTCAAGGCCTTGAGGCGTCAAGTCTCGGCAGCGGAAACAAAGCGGAGCATGGACCGAGTACTACGAGGCACCAGCGTGGGTTCGAGCAGCCCGGCCAAACTTGAAGCCGAAAGCACACTGGCCAGGGTCAGCTTGGGGGCATGGAAGCGAGAAGGCGCATTAGGAAGGTTGGAGCTGGCCTCGGGCGCCCGGAACCCTGGCGGATCTGGGGCTCCAGCCCGACACGTTTTCCCTCGGGGCGGGGAGAATCCACTCCTCCTTGCCGGTGTTGTCCTCATCGTCATCCGGCATGGGCGAAGGTGCGAGACCTGCGCTGAGGAAGGGCTCCTCCTACTCCTCGCTAGTCGCCTCGGGTGAAGTCTTCTTCCTCCCATCCTCCTCTTCCTCCTTCTCACTCCCTTGAGTTCTTTGGAGGACACGTTCACCGTGGGCAGCGCCGTCGAGTTCACAGGAGCCCTGCGGGCACCAACCCCTCACCATTGAAGGTGGGCATGGCACCCACCGCTGCTCCCGATCATCATGAAGAAAGCAGGGGATGGGAGCACCGGCCCGGCCGCCACGTCTCCCCGACCAAGAGTGGAGGGCAGCGGCGAGATCTTTGTCGGCCGGGCTGCGAGATCTCAAGCGAATGGCATCATCTGCTTCCCGAGCCTCCACAGTGAGGCGAAGTGCTCCCAGTGGAGCCACAGTGTTCGAAACTCCCTCGGGAGTGTAGCCTGGTCAACCGCCAACCCAGGTTGCTGGCCTCGAGATCGCGTCCATCCTCTCGGCCACGCCCTCGCGCGGTCGGCGAGCTCCGCGAGACCATGCATCAACAGCCTTGGGCGCCCGTGGGCAGCGCAAGCCCGAGGTGGATCGCCCGGCGTCTACCATGACCCACCTGCTCCGGAATCCTTCAATCCTCTTCCCGAGGCTTGAGATGGCGTTGGGCAGAATCTGTGACAAAACTTCGGCGCATGCGGAGATAGGACCACGAAACCCGTAGATAAAAGTAATGGCGCAGCAAGGCCACGAAGGTTTATCCCAACATGAGCCTCGCGGTAGTAAGCGAAGATTTCCAGCGAAGAAGCGAAGTTGAGGTGGAGGTTGAGCTTGCAATTTATGCAGGCGAAGAACAGCGAGAAGAACTTCGAAAAGGAGGCACGGACCAGCAACAATGGCGCTCACAAGAAGCGGATAAAAGTGCTCTCTGCCTTGGTGGCGGGCCAGCCTTGAACACAGTTGCTCCAGCTGCCTGCGCCATCGTCCTCGGCGCAAGAAGGCGAGATTCCTCTCGACACACTCGGGGATCCATAGCGGGAGTACCAAGCCTCGATCCAGTCTTGCGAGGCGCCATAACTTCGCCCGGATGAGAAGGATCGAGGCAGATCTGGAGGATTTGAGCGGGAAGGAGAAGAGGCGAAAGGGATGCTGGAGCAAGGCAGCGAGAGCAAAGCAGGTCGATCGGCGGGCACCCCTTTTTGCCAATTCTTGTGGTTTAGAGACATCGTGGGAAGCGAAGACACCCGACCAATCAACGCCATGTGGGCCCGTGGCGCCGCGCCTTGCCGGCTTCTCTGCTAAGCCAAGTCCAGGCGCGCCTTGGGCCGGGGCTCTGTCGGTGTTTTGGGAATGGGGTCCCAGACTTGCTGCCTCGGCCTGCGGCGTGGCTCAAGTGGGGGCCAGTGTGGCCCGCTTCATCAGCTCAAGCTCAAGACCCTCGCGGCTGAGCCTCGTGAGGCGGCCGGACGATAGGGGAGCCTCTTGAGGAGTAGCCTCCTCGGGGAGGCTCGCGAGGAAGCGAGAGAGATCAAGGCGGGGTACCTCATGAGGGTGCCCGTGGCGCAAGCCATGACGATCGAGGGCGGCGGGGAGCCGGCCATGCCTTGATGTCCTTGTTTCCCTTCGGTGCAAAGGGGCAAGCACAGGCCAAGGCCTCGGGCAAAGGTTACCGCTTGGTGCAACAAGACCAAGACCAGCGAGCGGCGGGATGGAGGTCATCATGGAGCCAAGGCAGGCGTCACCACGAGCCTTTGGCGGGCGAAGACCAACTTTAGTCGGGATAAGTGTACGGATGTTCCCCTTCAAAATGGCCAATTGTTGGCGCCCTTCCGCTCATTATTTTGGGAAGAGGCCGGGGCCTCGCTCTATAAATAGGGCTAGCCACCACCGAGTAGGGCAAGATGGAGACCATCGATAGAGCCCTAGAGAGAGAGGGAGGCGTGAACTCACCAAGCAGTTCATCGCACCAGCTCAAAACAGCCCCTCATGAGGCTGTTCTCCCTTTATCTTGTTCATCATCAGCCCTGAGGCAATCCACCACACCACACCTTTGGGTAGGGTATTACACCACCACGGTGGCCCGAACAGTATAAACCTTGTGTCTCTTGTGTTGTTCATCGTTCCTAGGTTAGATCCCTACAAACCATCAGCGTGAGCTGGTAGGGAAAAGATCTCCGCGCGCCCGATATTGAACCTCAAAGTCTGCTGGAACCCGAATCCGACCGCGCGCGCATGGCAACAAGACACCATCGACATAATCACCCACGTCTCACGCGCAAATCGTCCAGGACTACTACATGCAAGAGGAGGGCGATGGGGCGGCCTTCTTGGACCACAGAACAGCCTGGCCAACCTTTGATAGGAAGCACGTCGAACTACTTAACGCCGCTGCTCCTCACCACGTCGGTTGGTGACCGGCGCACTAGAGGCGTGAGGATGTCGTTGATGGATCCATATGTATTTTATCTTTCCGTCAAATCCATGTAGTAGTATATGATACTACAGATAATTATCTTACCTTCGCATCAACTTCATAATTTTAAATGCGTACTCCATGCATGAATGGCGCGAAGAACCAAACTTCTCATTATTCTGGGCAAAATCGTTGTTTTCTATCTAGGTAACGCGCCATGGAGCAGAACCAAATTTTACAAATTCACAGTTCAAAGAAAAAGCCTGCCGTGTTAGCGTCGCACCCCACGGTTGGTCCGGCACGCCCGCTCAAAAAAGGAATCCGTGCGGTGTTGCATTTTCACTTACAAGTGGGACGCGGTTGAGCAAACCCGACTATCGACAAACCCCACCCGCCCACACAGCGTGATGGCTGAGAAAGCAGGAGGGAAAGAGATGGCTACAGCAGCCGGACTCCAAGAAAATTGGTGTCGAGATGGGACTCGTGTGGGTGGCGTGTGCCGTACTACTAGGCGCGTGAATGCTAGTTATGGCCCATGCCACCCCACTATATCGAAATTCGTAGAACAAATTTCCTGCAGTCCGTGCTCAGCCCTCCCTCTATCTCTCTTCTCGAGCCAGCCAGCCCAGACTGTATGAAACCCATCGTCTGTTTGCTCACATGCGCATTACAGCCATGTCGGTGAAAGCGCCAAGAGGACCGCGAACCTGCATCTTTCACCTCGACGTCTTTGGTGATGAAAAACAAATCCAATAAAGATCTTGGTGGCGCTTTTGGAGTTACTCAAAGAGTAGTAAAGATTCTATTCTGAGTTTAACCCAAGATGCACATCTCATGGCTTCAACTACCACTCTATTTTCTTTCATGACCACGACACGGATGTTGGATGTCCCGCGTATTGACAAGGAAGGAAAGAACCCGACCAAATCTTCGGTTGTGCTCTCGGATTAGAATAGTTGTGCTAACTTAAAAAATTATTGTGTACTCCCTCCATTCCAAAATACTTGACTTCCATTTGTCCAAAAATGATGTACCTATATACTAAAACATGTCTATATACATATATATATTGACAAATAGAAGGCATGTATTGTGCAGCGGAGAGAGTAGAATGAATGCAAGATTTTTGTATTGGGAAGAAGAGTACATCCATATATTGATAGGCGCAATTTAGTAGATGTTCTATCACTTTTAGCTTCTTCGAGGCTAGAGATGAGATTAGTGCACTTGTTGAGATTAGTGCACTGAAATTTAGAATAGAGGCTAGACATGAGACTAGATCACGAAGGCTAGCGTCTGCTTCTTTACACTCGAAGAAGAAAGAAGCCGCATGAATTGAGCCTCCACAGATCAACAATGAATGCATCGAGAGGCACTAATCCAACTTACGAGGAGTAGTAAAATGTATTCTTGTGGTTCTTGTTTTCTTTGGTCTTGCTTTTCTAGTCAAAATTATCGTTGGAGTTAAGTTGTAAGCGGAGAGTCCGTTTGGGGTCGTGCGTTGGAGTTAGCCTTACAAGTGGGACCATGATTAAGGAAACCGACTATCGGCAAACCCCACCTTGCCGCGTGCGATGTTTGAAGTTAAGAAGCTTGTGAGGTTGAAAAGTTGCTCTATACGGACTCCAAGAAATAATATGGTGTTAGATGGATGTCGTGGTGGTGGCGTGTGCCATACTCCTGGGCGTGAATGCTTGATTACGGCCCATACCACCCTACTACTCCTACTACTTACTCCTACTATATAGTACTAGTATCGAGGATTAGAGTCTTTGGTTACGTTACTACGAACACATTAACATATAGCTGTCTGATAAAAACACCCGCATGGCCAGCGAAGCATGTGAAGCTAGTACAAATAGTGTGCTACTATTGTTGATTGGCCTCATCAGAATAACCTGTTGCAATGCCATACAATCATGTATTCGGAGAAAATATATTTTTTTGCCTCGTCGCTTTCCCTCACTCGAGAGAGGCGACTCAAAGCCATTCATAAATTTAGTAATCTTATCACAGGCATATCATTTTATTACATACAACGGGTCATCAACCCACATCGATTACGCGGATACATTATAAATACTAATTTTTCACACACAACAAATAACAAGCAATGAAATGAACTTCAACTCAACCATTCCTCGGCGTTGGAAATGCTTGCTTTGAACCACAAGTGATTCTCTGGGGCGGGCCATCCATTGTCGATCCGGAGACCAACGCATGGTGATCATCGAGATGCTAGCGGCCTACTATATCGATTACCGGTGAGGAACCACCCAAATGTCGAGAGTGTATAGACACAGTTGCTTCTCATAAATGGTACTAGTAACATTGTGTCAACAGTAGTTGGATGCGCCTTTCACCATCATCGGATAGTTTTGTCCAAGAAAAGGAGAGTTTTCTCCAAGACTATCAATTCTGCACAGGGAGAAGGAGTTGGCACTAGCACACTAGTATCCATCCGAATACCATGTAGCGGGTGTTGGAATAGGTCGGAGAGTGCGACCATGGGAGACTACACCTGCTTCCTTAGCGATAACATCATCGATGGGTTGTATACACACAAGAAGAGGTGATCCATCGGAATTAGTTGCGGGTATACGAAGTATATAGTGATTGCTCGTCCTCATGCTAGTCATCATCACCATCGTCATCTCCCCCTTGGTTATAAAATTTTTCAAGTATAGGTGGTGGGATATTCACGGGACCTTGGAAACACAAGAAGAAGGTTAATTAGTAAAGGGAAACTTGCTAACCCGCATGCATGTGGATGAAACAATTATAATCACGGTGGAAGACAAGCGTGCACAGAAACTACAAGGATCCCATGCAAAAGCAGTCTTGGCTGCAAACACAAGGCCCTCGTGTTGAATTGCATCACGGTACTCATCCGTTAATACAGAAACTGATTTTTGAGCAATATCCATCGAGTCAAACCACCAGGGGCGGCAACAAGCTTGTCGAATATAGCAACAACTTCATAGTTATTTGTAATTCCAAAGCGGTTGGGAACAAAACAAATTGCTATCTTCGTAGAAGACGGTCACCATGATCGTATTTGAGCGTGCATACAATACCGGTGTGCTCAACCTACAGGGCGGTCGATGAGATTTTTGGAGGTGGAACCGGTCCGCGGTGTACACATTCACAAGTTCCCCTCATGATTGGACCCAATGTAAACAACCCAATCTCCATTTGCACCCACCCAAGCCTTGCCCTCAGCGATGGCATCTTAACATCATACGTATCATTATCAAGCAGCATCAACACCGCACGAGGTGAGGCCTCCGTCATCTGGCGCCGATCATCGAGTCCGCGGAGAAGAAGATGGGGAGATCAAACCGCTCCATGACTCTTGGGTTCCTTGTAATGATGTTATTAGTTGAGTCGAGAATGGGCTTGAACGAACCTGCCATGCTAGCCGAGGTGATGGCGTCGCACGCGATCAATGAGTTCCTCCACCATGTCATCTTTCAGATCGGGGCAAGAATAGCAGAATCGTTTCCGGCCTGTTCCCTCCATGGAGAAAACGATCGAACAATGGCAGAAGAAAGGGTGAAGGGCTGAAGGAAAATGGAGGAGGAGAGGAAGAAGGCGTCGACAGCGATTCAAATCGAGAGGGAAAGCGAAAGAGTGGAATTGGGCCGGTTGCGAGTTTGCCACGGTTCCTGAAGAGCCACTTGACCTACCGTCCGTTAGGAAATACTCCTACTACTGCTTCGTCGTCTCTAGCGATATGTTGGAGCGGGACCACATGTCAGCGAAACATGGTGTGTAATTTCTAGTGCAAAATGCGATCTGGCGCGTTGGCCGAGTTTTGCATTGGGTATCGACCTTTATTTTTTTAATGGCGTGCCGATCAGTTTTGAAGCCGCGACTATCTGTCTTGTCTGTGAGAAAAAATATAAACTTCTCTACCCACTACTCCACCTCCGGTACTAGTAGTATAAAAATGATATATAAATTTGGAGCTTGGCGCTTTCTTGCTAAGGGCTGCCCACTTGCTTCTCACACTACCACCCTCTCTCGGATCTAAAAAGATGGCCCTCTCTCCCTCCTCACGGTGGTCACAGATCCGCGGGGAAGAAAGGGCGATGCTGCGTTGGCGCACTAAATGCGTCGGCGGAGAGTCACCTTGCAGCGACAAGGCGATCCTCTCAGGACCTAAGCGCCCAGCCTGGATAGCCTCCGTCCCCAAGCTACGCTGCCATGGTGTGTGTGGAGGGCAGCGACCACAATGAAGCCACTTCCGCCGACCCTCGGGTATGCTACCTCTTTTGAACCATAACCTTGTTCCTATTGCCCCATCACCTTGCGTCGTTGCATGTGGATCTTTTCACTCCACCATCTTCCCAATTTGCTATCCTCTACTCTGCTTGGTGCTGTGAGCGCAAAACCATAATTTGCACTATTAAAGAAGCCCTACTTCATCAGGACCTAATCCATATGCGGGTTGAATAAGGAAAGGAAGGAAGACTATCTTGTCCAGAGAGTGGGCATCGAACCCATCTCAGGGTTGAAAAGGGGAAAATCAGTAGCTAAGGAGCAGAGTCGTGTCTCTTGGTTGAAGAAGGGTAGAAAGGCATGACAACATAAGAGAATGACCAGGTCGATCAGTTTGTTGTCCTCGCATAGGAAAAAGTGGCTAAAAAGAACAAAAATGGGACATAATCCACATATCTTGCATGGATATTTGTTGCTGCAGACATCCATACCTCCCTCACCACTCTGCGTCCAGTAAGGAGGTACATCGTCTTGGTCATGCTTGTCCAAATGGGCCTCCCATGCTCTTATTGCCACTTTTTTTCTTTATTAGTATAGCATGCTCCGGTCAAATCAAGCAATACTCTTTGCTAAAGTGATACCACATTTAACTAATGCCGCTCTCGGTCTAATGCCACCGATAAATTTAAGCAATGCCATTTAATGTCAACGCATTATTTCAAGTTAAATTTGTTGATTGTGGATGTATTAAAGATTTTCAGCTAAAGCATTCTAATCTTTGTTGCACAGATATATACCGATGAAACTTGTTACTTGATCGTCTCCAACGTTATCTATAATTTTGATTGCTCCATGCAATATTATCTCTTTATTTTGGGCAATATTGGGCTTTATTATCCACTTTTATATTATTTTTGGGACTAACCTATTAACGGAGGCCCACTAGATTCACTATTTTATGCCTATTTAGGTGTTTTGAGAAAAGGAATATCGAGGCGGAGTCAAGCGGAACGAAAGAAATCATGGACAAGTTATTTTTGGAAGGAAAGCCACCCGATGGACTTGGAGTGCGTCGGGGAAAGAAGGGGAGGTGCTCACGATGAGGAGCGGCCCCCCGCCTCGTAAGGCCCCCCGCTTTCAGTCCGCAAACGTACTTCTTTCACCCATATATACCTACATATCGTAAAACTTCCAGAACATAAGATAGGTCGGGAGTCCTACATTGCATGCCTCTGTGGCCACAAAAACCAATCGGGACCCTGTTGCGGCACCACCTGCGGGAGGAACCCTCATCAATGTAGCCATCTTCATCATCCGGCGCTATCCATGGCGAGGAGGATTAGTTCACCCTCGGGGCTGAGGTATGTACCAGTAGCTATGTGTTTGATCTCTCTCTCTCTCTCGTGTTCTCGACTTCCACACGATCTTGATGTATCGCGAGCTTTGCTATTATAGTTGAATCTTATGTTTCTTCTCCTCTACTCTCTTGTAATGAATTGAGTTTTCCCCTTGAAGTAATGTTGTCAGATTGAGTCTTTAAAGATTTGAGAACACTTGATGTATATGTCTTGCATGGGATAACCATGGTGACAATGGGTTATTCTATTGATCCACTTGATGTATGTTTAGCTGATCAACTTGCGGGTTTCATGACATTGGGAACCTATGCATAGGGGTTGCTTTGCGTTCGTCGTGATTCTCGGTACAAACTTTGGGGCACTCTTTGAAGTACTTTGTGTTGGTTGGATGAATCTGAGATTGTGTGATGCATATCGATATAATCATGCCCTACGGATACTTGAGGTGACAATAGAGTATCTAGGTGACATTAGGGTTTTGATTGATTTGTGTCTTAAGGTGTTATTCTAAATGCGAACTCATTTATAGATCGATCCAGAAAGAATAGCTTTGAGGTGGTTTCGTACCCTACCATAATCTCTACGTTTGTTCTCCGCTATTAGTAAGCTTGGAGTGACTCTTTGTTGCATGTTGAGGGCATGTTATATGATCTATCTATGTTATTATTGATGAGAGAACTTGCACTAGTGAAAGTATGAACCCAGACCTTTTCGCTCACTTTTACTGCTTGTTGCCTTGCTGTTTTTATGTTTTCAGATTTCAAAACTTATACCTACTATCCATATTGCACTTGTATCACCATCTCTTAGCTGAACTAGTGCACCTATACAATTACCATTGTATTGGGTGTGTTGGGGACACAAGAGACTCTTTGTTATTTGGTTGCAGGGTTGCTTGAGAGAACATCTTCATCCTATGCCTCCCACGGATTGATAAACCTTAGGTCATCCACTTGAGGAAATTTGCTACTGTCCTACAAACCTATGCACTTGCAGGCCCAACAACGTCAAGCTCTTTTCTTACTTGCCCGTTGCGGGGAGGTGAGTGCTTGAAAATATATCTTTGAATCTTCTGATATGAATCTTTTTGTTTTCTTGAATTGTTATTATCACTAGTTGTAGTTTATAAAAAACCAAAAAATGGAATTGATGTTATTGTGGTCCTCACGCTTCATCTTTGATTAATAATCTTTATTTTGTTGAGTTCATGATGGAAGAGAAATTTTTGCTCAAAAAGTGCTAGAAGAATTACATAGAATGCTTGGCATGAAATATGTGAATGATGAGCATGATTGCAATGTTGTTAGTCTGAATTCCTTGAATATCCATGATGCTAATGATATGCAATGCCACAAGCTTGGGGATGCTATGTTTGATGAAGATGATATGTTTAGTCCCCAAGCTTTGATGAGCAAATTTACTATGATGAAAGCATGCCTCCTATCTATGATGATTATTGTGGTGACACGTATGCTTTAAGAATAATGATAACCATGAAACTTGTCATCTTGATCTTAATTTTCAATCACATGATAGTTATTTTGTTGAGTTTGCTCCACTATTATTCATGAGAAGAATTTTGCTTATGTGGAGTAGTAAATTTTCTATGCTTGTAGATCATGAAAAGAATGCTTTAGGTTCTGGTTATATTGTTGAATTCATTCATGATTCTACTGAAAATTATTATGAGAGAGGATCATATGCTTCTACATATTGCAATAATATCAAGTTTCCTCTCTATCGCTTAAAATCTTGAAGTTATGCTTGTTTTGCCTTCCTATGCTAGTTGATTATTGTTCCCATAAGTTGTTTGCTCACAAAATCCCTATGCATAGGAAGAGGGTTAGACTTAAATGTGCTAGTCATATTCTTCATGATGCTCTCTTTATGTTCCAATTCTTATCTCTTATGTGAGCATCATTGAAATCATCATGCCTAGCTAGGGACGTTAAACGATAGCACTTGTTGGGAGGCAACCCAATTTTATTTTAGTTTCTTGATTTTTGGTTCTGTTTAGTAATAAATAATCCATCTATCTTCTGTTTATATGTGGTTTGGTGTTTTAATTAGTGTTTGTGCCAAGTAGAACCTTTGGGAAGACTTGGGTGAAGTCTTGATGATCATGCTGTAAAAAACAGAAACTTTAGCGCTCACAAGATTAGCTAGAACTTTTTACTGGAGAGTGATATTTAGTTGATTCTTTTTGCATATGATTACTAGACAAATTCCTCAGGTCCACCAATTTATTTTAGAATTTTTGGAGTTCCACAAGTTTGCGTTAGTTACAGATTACTACAGACTGTTCTGTTTTTGACAGATTCTGTTTTCATTGTGTTGTTTGCTTATTTTGATGAATCTATGGCTAGTAAAATAGTTTATAAACCATAGAGAAGTTGGAATACAGTAGGTTTAACACCAATATAAATAAAGAATGAGTTCATTACAGTACCTTGAAGTGGTGTTTTGTTTTCTTTAGCTACAGACTCACGAGTTTTCTGTTAAGTTTTGTGTTGTGAAGTTTTCAAGTTTTGGGTAAAGATTCGATGGACTATGGAATAAGGAGTGGCAAGGGCCTAAGCTTGGGGATTCCCAAGGCATCCCAAGGTAATATTCAAGGACAACCAATAGCCTAAGCTTGGGGATGCCCCGGAAGGCATCCCCTCTTTCGTCTTCGTTCATCAGTAACTTTACTTGGAGCTATATTTTTATTCACCACATGATATGTGTTTTGCTTGGAGCGTCATTTTATTTTGTTAGTATTTGCTTTCTGTTATTTATATTAGTGTTTTGCATCTTTAGTTTCTATAAAAAAGTCAAGGATAGCCTTTGCCATGCTTATTTTGCTACTATACATGCTGCTGTTTGAAAACACAAAGTTTACCGCTGTTGCAAAAATTCCCTAGAAAATTCAGGGAGTGGTATAATGTTGAATCTTTTTGCCTATTGAGCTCTGATAAATTAATTACAGTGGGAATTTTAGTTCATAATTTTTGGAGTTAGGTAAGTATTGATACTCTTGCATTCTTTACAGACTGTACTGTTTTGGCAGATTGTTGTTATGTTTGCGTTGTTTGCATATGTTTGCTTGTTTAAAGATTCTATTTAAGGATAGGAGTATTAAATATGCAGAGGCATTTAGTATGCAATGTTGAATAATAATGTTAGTGATTTGTTACAGTAGAAAATGATAAGGTTCTGCATTGGTATATACTAACCTATCTCACGAGTTCTTGTTGAGTTTGTTGTGAATGAAGCTTTTGATAAAAGAGAAACCATTATATGAGAGGAATTAAGGAGACACAAAAGTTCAAGATTGGGGATGCCCAAGGCACCCCAAGATAATATTCAAGAAGTCTCAAGCATCTAAGCTTAGGGATGCCCGGTAGGCATCCCACCTTTCTCAACAATTATCGTTTAGTATCGGTTGAACCTAAGTTTTGCTTCTTCACATGAGTTGTGCTATCCTTGCAATGTAGTTTTATTTAGCTTTGCTTTATGTTTGAATACAATACCAAGATCTTAAATTCTTAAATGGGAGAGTCTTCACATAGTTGCACAATTATTCGACTACTCATTGATC